>JABSMS010071446.1:0-19459 GCA_018902275.1 Aleiodes sp. PSUC_FEM 10030003
AACTTTATAAATGGTGTCATTGTAAATAATAGTTATTAATAGTTGAAAAAAAATGAAAAATACATTGAAGTTATAATTGTATCGTTTTAGATGAATTAATAATGATTATCAGTGATTATTGAAATTGACACGTTATAAGTATATAAATGGATCTAAAAGAAAACACCCAAAATTATGTGCTACAAATATTATGGGACCCAAATTAAAGTCTGTTTTTCTAAAGAAAAAAAATGAATTAATAATAATTAAAGAAGAAAATAAAAACGAATACCAAGTTCGATTCATGAAAATTCAGACTAATTACTCAATGAGAATTATTACAAATTTGAAACTGTCCCAATTAAGAAAAAAATAAGTGGCTGAATTTATGGAAGATATTTAAAGAATTAAAGAAAAAACAAAACCCCTCTGGTGTGTACATAGTTTTCAATTTTCAAACGGGGCACTAATGATTGTAATCATGCTGCCAAAGTAACACTAAAGAACTAATGAATGCAGAGAGTCGAAGATCATTTTTTTTTAATCATTCATTACCATTGATGCATTTGAGTATTCTCATTATAAACTCGACGTTTAACCAAGTGAAATTAAAGTTTTTTTAAAATTTTGATTAAATTTGAAAATTAAAATGCTGACGTTGATAAATTTGGTGCTGTAATGAGGATAACATTTTTTATTTTTATTTTTGTTAAATTATTATTGAATTATTTAACGATAAATAAGAGAGACACGTGGACTATGAGAAATTGGAGAAAATAAAAATGGTAGAATGTTATGTGTTGTATATTAAAGTATCCAAGTATCCAAATAATAAAAAATAACTTGTGACGATGATTAAAAGAAAACAAAAATGAATGAAGTTGTTCCTCAATTTGTCGTTCTCTTGGGAATTTTTTCATTTCGTTTTTATCATTAATTCCTTTTCCTCATATTTTTTAGGATGAAAATCTTCGGCACGTAGTTCAAAAAATGTAAGTAAACTTTTATCTTTGTTAATTAATAATTAGAGGATAAAAGTAGCGGGAATTATTTAAATTGAATCAATGAATAAATACATTATTTTTCCATTTACGCCTATCTATATTTTGTATTAAATGTTTAGTGAACAATTTCAGGTTTCACAATATTCCTCAAACATACAGATATTGCTAGATTTTTTTTTAAATTTTTGTTGTTTTTTTCATTTAAAATTCTTATCTACATATTCAAGATAAAACATAAATTTTAATATGTAGTTTAATGCTTAATTATTTAAAAAATTCAAGAAAAAAAAAGAGTTTTTCTCAAATCATGTCATTTCTTTATGTCAAATATTGTTTGAGTTTTCTGAATAAGAAAAAAAACGAAGTATAATCATCAAATTATAATCGAACTATAAGTTATTTACAAAGTCTATTTGACTTTTGTAGTTGAGAATTATTTTACAAATGAAGTACGATTACATGCTTGATATAGCTCTGCCGTTGCTGCAATCTAATTGAACTTTTTCAGTAAATTCACAACAACGAAAAAGTGAAACAAGAGAAAAAAATAAACTCGTGTGTTAACTGAACCAATACAGTTATAATGAATATCAGAAAATTGATAGATTAATTCTTTCATAATTGAATAAAAGAGAAAAAAAAACTAACAACTTATTCAAAAAATTAAAGAAACTATTTTAATCTCAAGAACTCCAATTAAATTATTTCCGTAATCAAGAGGAAGAAAAGCCAAATCATTCAAATGACGAATTGACAGAAGAGGATAAATTGAGAAAATTTGTTGCGGATTCACTGGAAAATGTCTCGAAAACAGTGAATTTTAGGAAAATTTATCAAGGGACCTTTCTCGTAGAGAATTTAATGGGCTACAGAAAAGCTCTCCTGATAAATCCTCCTAAACACCACTGTTCCCGAGATATCCCCAGAATGAGCCACACACGACCATTCCACTTATCCTTCTCTACCATTGCACTCCTGACATTGACTTAATAATCAATTTTCCAAAAAAATTAATCCTAAAATTATCTCCATTGTCCACTCCACCCCCAACTCCCCTCACATAACTCCAACTCCACCTCAATTTACAATGAAACAAAAAGATAATTGCCATGTAAATGTAGAAAATCGTTCTTCCGTTAACAAAAATTCACGTTTCACGTGCAATGAGTAACAACATGTTCCTGTAATTCATTAAGCGTCAAAAATGGCCTGTCACACAACTCACAGATATGACAACTACCATTATGTATATCCAAATGATCCGCCAACGTTTCTTCACTGACAAATGTCTCATCACAAATAGTACATGCATGATTATCCTGTCCCTTGAATCCCTGCTTCTCCCATTCAGCAAACGCAGCCTCCTCCTCATGTTGCTGCATGTGCATAACAAGATTGAGCTCAGTCTCAAATTCCTTACAGCACTGTACACAAGTGTGTAATTGTTCATTATTCTGTACCTGAATAATTCCATCGATATTAATTAAATTTGGATTATCATCTTCATCATCAAATAAATGTTTTTCAACATGTTTTTCAAGGCTCATTTCAGAATCCATTGTTTCACCACATATTGCACACTGATACAATTCTTTATCATCACGTACCTGTTCATCCTCACTAATATCCTCACAATGCTGTTGCAAATGGTCCTTCAATATTTCTTCATCAACAAAATTTTTGTCACAAATAAAACATGAATAAACTTTTTGCTTCTGCAATTCTTCAGCTTTCAATACAATTGGCATTTTGTCAGCACTTGTTATCTCAATGCTTTGCAAATTTGGTACTCTCTCAATTTTCACCTCGTCCTCGTGTGTTTTACTGTGTCTCTCCATCAACAGTTGTGTTTTGAACGTTGCATTACACAATTTACACTTGAATTTATTCGATTTACAAATGTGTCCCTTAACCAATTTAGCCTCGACAATTTCATGGCATCTCTTGCATCTCATTAATTTATTTTTCGTCTGATTTACTGTTATGTCATTCCTATGAATTTTGTAATGCACCTCAACCTCCTCCTTCGTACTAAAACTCATTCCACAAGAACCGCAAATATGTTTTTCCGAATTATCCGACAATTCCTCAGTTTTAATTATCGTATTATCCAATTTATCACCATTACGTTGACTTCTCAATATATTTGGATTATGACCTGACTTAACTGCATAAGTTCTTATTGACGGTGTTACAATCAATTTCAATTCAGGCACAGCTGCTCCCCCGTTATTATCATTATTATTCTTAATGATATCATTATTCTCCACATTTTTCATCAACACATCGTCTTCATTATTATCAATTTTCTCCACTCGATTTAATAAAACTTTCGGCTGAAATAATGGTGATCTCATGGCGGCCTTTATGAATGCCGATGAAAATGTCTTATTACCGCGATTACAAGTTGCTATTTTACTTATCGGTACACGTTTCATACGCGAATTCTCAATATTCTTCCTTATTGCTCTTTCAACAATTCCCTTCAATTTTTGTTCAAGTGATTGACCAACGTCGTTCGATTTTTGCTCAGGCTTTTCATCATTCGGCAGGCTGATTAGAAGTTTATTTTTCATATCACCCTCAACGAAATTAACAAGCTCAGTTTGAACTCTCTGAAGGGTCTCAAGCTCTGTCCCCTCGACCTCAACATTCAGGCATCTCTCAATCAATTTTTTATTATTCTCGCCAGTTTTAATTGGTGGATTAACGCGTTTCAACTGTACAGCATCCATTATGTCTGTATTCTGATAATTTGGCGAGTCCTCCGCTGTTTTATCCTTTGCCTGATGATTCGATTGATTCTGAACATTTAGATCACTTAGCAGAAGCGTTGAGGTAACAATGTACGTAGCATCACCAACAATAATCTCAGCCTGGACGGATTGGGCATTGAAATCTTCATCATCATTATTTATCGAGTTTGATTGTACGTTATTCTCTTCGATTTGACGATCCAATTGCTCATCCTGATTATCACCGAACGATCCAAGATCATTGACAGCTTTGGACGAACGTCTTAGTCTCTCCGCTTCTTTTTCAGCTTCATTTTTAGCTCTTGCCTTTTGAATTGGCGAGAGCTGATTGTCATCGGACGCCATTGAGTCGGTGTCAGAGTCATTTTCACCAGTCGCCGCTAGAAGTGCTTTTTTACGCGCCTCCCAGCGTTGGGTGGATGCCATGCGTTGCTCTGACGTTCTTCTACCACTTGATAGACGTTTATTTTGTGCTGAAGTTGGCTTCTGATGGGAATTACCACCCGAGGTGCTATTCAGATCGATTTTTGAGGCAGTTGGCGACTTTTTTGGGTTCTCTGGAGGATTTTCTGGAGTCTCAGGAGGCAGACCGAAGGCGAGTGCTATTGATGGCACAGAATCTGACTGGTGTTTGTCCTGAAATGAGTTGAAATCATGAAGAAATTAAAAAAATCAAGCGGGAATTGATTATTTATTCGGTTTATTGAGATTTCTGAGCTTACTTCATAGTCATGGTCGTCGTTGCTGTCCCCCTGGCTTGGTTGGGAGCCACTGAGCCTTTTTTTGACTGGTGGTGACTGAAAGATGACATAAAACGTTGGAATTTTTCATATGCAAAATGTAGTTTAGGTTTTCTCAATGAAAAATAGGGAAAACATAATTCTACTGGGGAAAATAAAGTAAACAAGTGGAAAACATTCAATTGTTTGTTGCCCACTTAACAAATGATTAGTCATCAAGCTAACCCCAAGTAGTCAATCAATCAAACTCACAGCGTGATCAGATAATTCTGAATTCTCCAGATGCTCCATAAGTATTTTATTAGTTCGTATGAATTGTGATTTAAAATCACACCACATGTCGAGTTTGTACAGACAAACATGACAAATATTACGTGGATACTTATCGTCCTTTTTGATCTGTAATGTGATAAATAACAATCAATAAATAATATCGTGGAAACAAGATTGAGTAATATGATATTGTGCATTCGATAATGATACAACAGCATTCATAACCAAAGTTTAAACATAAATTTATAATAAAAAAAATGTATAAGTTAAATGATAAACAGTACATTAATGGAGGTACAATCGGCAAGTTCTTTGATTCTTCCACGCAATTCATACGTGAATATATCAGTCATAACTCCATCATTACACAAACAAATACGACACTTTTCAATTGACAATAATTTACGTCGCTTTGGCATTTCGCCGGTCTTATAAAACTTTTCTTTCCTCTTTTTTTTTCACTCTCTTGCGAAAAGTGAAAAAGTAATTTTTTTTTCACCTGTGTGTTTTTTTTCTTTCCTTCCCCCTCTACCGCTGCTGATGTGTGCGAGACGCGAGAGCAGTGTGAACGGAGGCGCGAGTGAGCTTTTGGCGCGTTATAGAAATTGGCCCGAAATTTGTACAATTATCTCGAGCTGAGTTTTTTTCATCAATTCAAATTCTACGTTGTTCTAACGTTTCAATGAATTTGTGACACGAATTTGAGGTAAGTCCATTCATTTATTTTGATTGTTAACAATGAGTTTGTTGAGTGATTACAAATGTTTATTCATTACTTGCGACAATGATAATTGTCAAACATTCGATCGCCGGTTAACCCTAAAAAAATGTTTTCTGGAATCATTCATCAATTTAATAAACAAATAAAAAATAACAGAATGATAGGACAAGATGGGGCGAAATGCGCCTTTGAAGATAAAATCTACGTGAATCTACTGAAGGAAAAAAAATTTTTTTGATGAAAATTATGTAAGAAAATGGAATTTTTTAAATCATCAAAAAGTTTTTTATTTCAATTCTACATTTTTCAGAATATTTGCAAAATTCGATTCGATATTTAAATCATTCCAAAATTTTATTATTAAAAGTTATTTTTCCAAATCACATTAAGGATATTGAGACAATTTTTTTTTTGTTATTGAGACAATTTGGATTATTTTCATAATACGATAAAAAAAAGTCAGTAAATTTTTTAGAGGATGTAGCAAGCTATTTGAGAAAATTGATAAAAAAATTACATGTGGTTCAATGGAAGATGGGTAAAAATTGATCGTATTTCCGTCAAAAATGGTGAACAAGTTCTGAAATTTTTGGAGTATACGGAGTCATTCTAAAAACGATTTTTGATGAAAATTCCATAAGTATTAAGAAAATCTTTTTATTCATTAAAAGAAACATTTATTTATTAAAAAAAGGCTTCACCGAATAATTATGAAATTTTAATCTAAAATCGTGTTCATGCTCAAAAAATTTCAGAATTTTCTCATTATTGAGAAAATTGATATTGATATTGACTTTTCATTATCATTTTATAAACGAAATGGATTATCCATTCGGTTTCATTAATTTTTCACTTTTTTCCAGTCGCTCAACATCCTTAGAATAAAAAATATCATTTCGTCAATGCCAAAAAAAAATTTTCAAAACTATGACCAATCCATTTTTTCATGATTTTCATTTTTCCATGAATATCGTAAAATAATAGAAGTACAGAATTTGTGATAAAACCCGTTTTTGGAAACCTCCCTCAACTCTACAATAAAGTTTCCTAAAAAAAATCGCTATCCCTCCTCTTTCCCAAAACCGCAAAGATTTAATTCTTTCTTCATTTCCCAAAGATCATCAACAATGAACGAAGTGACGCTACCGCCATCGCCGAATTGGTACCTGAGCACAGCGCTGGCATGTGCCGAAGACGGAACAGTCGCCTGGTCATCGAAGAACACCCTAGTGATCGGTAAACGTGGCTCAAGTGATCAAAAAACATTGGACTACACTTTAATCCCAAATACTCATACAGAGCGAATAAATTCGTTGTCATTCTGTCCTGATTACGGCAGAGAAAAGAGTTTAATTGTGACTGCTGGTAATGATCATGTCATCAAAGCCTGGAACACCGAGACGAGCGAGATGTCATCATCAAAAGCTTACATTGATTCCGAACAGAAAGTAATCGCCGTTGATTGGTCAAAGAGCGACACTAATTTAATCTGCGCGATAAGTGTCCAGGGTGTCCTATTAACCTGGCAATATTCCTTCAACACCCATCAAATAATTCCCCTCGGTAAAATAACAGCGACTTGCTTAACGTGCAGTCCTCACAAGTCGAATCTCATTGCAATTGGTACAAAAAGTGGTTTAATCTATATCGTTAATATTCAGGGCAATGGAACGATAAACTACAAATTACGTGGACACGATTACGAGATAACGAGTCTTTCCTGGTGTCCAACAGCAATCAACATTCTCAACGAAAATTACCAGAAGGATTATCTACTAGCATCAGGCGCTAAAGATCGCAGTATCTTCATCTGGAAAGCTGGAACAGACGGAAGATTTGAGGCACAAGTTAATTTACCAAGTACACCGCAAGACAATAATCAACACAGAAGCAAGCTGAATGCCAACATCGGTGCATTCACCGTTGTCCTCTGGGTGGAGCCAAACTTCCTAGTTCTCAGTTCAACTTACGGTGAATTATTGTCTCTAAAATTATCATCAATCCGTAAAAAGCAAAAGCCAGAATTGAAATTAATCCACGGTTGTCATAGTCGAGCAATTTTCTCAATAGCATCATTCATAAAGCCACTGTCATCTGAGGAAATAATTCAGACAACGGACGATGAAAATTGGAAAACTGAGAAGGAAGAAATGATAACAGAGAATCGTGAGATATGGACAACCGGACAGGAGCGTCAGATTGTTTGCGTTACACCTGGTGATGATGATAATAATTGGAAAATTAATTACAATATTCCATCACTAGCTGGATATATTTACTGCATTTCGCCATGTCCATTGGACACATCAAGAATTGCGTTTGGTGTTGGTGATGGAATGCTGAGAGTTTGGAATTTGTCAGAGCCGCATGAGACAACGTTTGATTTAACTACTGTCTGGCAGAAGATAATGGGAAGACTAACATCGATTTCTTGGCATCCAGAGAAGGAGAATTTGCTTGCTTATGGAACAACCGAGGGAAGGATTGGTGTTTACGATACTTGTAATTATTCAAGACAGCCTGTGCTGTTCAGGCAGCATCACAGAAAGACTATTTATCGTCTGGAATGGGGTCCAAGTCCACCCAGTGACAAGAAGAAATCGACTTACTCGCTTTATTGCTGTGGCGATGGTGAATTGACGTGTTTCAACTACGAGAAACCTCAGGATCAGCCCATGATCATATTCAAGAAGAATTGCAGTGAATTTTCGTGGAAACCAGATTATTCGTGCATGGCAGTTGGCCACGAGGATGGTTCGATAACGTTTTTGGATAAAAAACTTGAGAGCACTGGGAAAACGATATTTCTGTTGAAGAAACCAATCGAGTGCCTTGCTTGGCACCCGGACAGCACTGTGACAGACTGGAATTATTCACACTACCGTGATTACTTAGCTGCCTCATCGACTCATCCGACAATAACAATCTTCGACATGTCGTGTTTAATTAAAAAATTAACGGATGCAGAAACAAATGATGAGACTAGTCAGAATTTTTATAAAGTCGTTGCAAGCCTTTCTGGACACTCTGAAAGAATCTTCTGTCTCAATTGGAGTCCACACATAAGCGGATACCTGGTGTCAGGTAGTTCTGATAAATTGGTTCAGGTTTGGAAGATCGATGAGCAGCAGGCAATAGCAACTTACACTGGACACTGCAATGGAATTTACTCTGTCATGTGGAGTCCACTTGATCAAGATTTGATGATGTCTGGTTCTTCTGATTGCACGTTAAGAATTTGGAGGATTTCGGATCAGAAAGTTGTTATGCCAACAGCAGAAACTGTGGTTGTGAAGACAAAATCGAAGAAGAAGAAAAAAGTCGCTGCTAAGATTGAGAATAATGAGGTGGCTGACGATTCTGATGACAAGGAGGAACCTAAGGAGCAATTGCAAACGATAAAGGAGAGGAAACCGAAGGGAAAAAAGGCAGTTACTTATTTTCATAATTATCGGAAAGAAGCCAACAACAAGGAGAATGTTTTAAAGTCTTGCTTGGATTTAGCGAAGCAGGTGAAGAACGGTGAGACTTGTCAAACTATTTTCGGCGGCAAGGAGGAAGTCTTGAAAATCGTGAAGAATGAAGTGCAGAATCATTGGAGCCAGGGGCACTCGATGATGACAGTGGAGATGAGTCTTTGGAGCGGAGGTCTGAAAGAAACTTTGTTGAAAGCTGTCGAGAGCCAGTCATTAACTGACTTCATGGTGTCATTAGCACCGAGCCTGTCGATGAAAATGTGGCAGGAGATGTGCGAAGCTTACGCCAATCAGTTGATCCAAGAAGGTAATCCAACAAAAGCTGTCTCTTACCTCTTGGTCATTCATAAGATTCATCAAGCAATTAATGTTTTGATGCAAGCAAAGATGTTCAGAGAGGCTTACGTTATCGCGAGATGTAAATTGGATGCTGATGACGAGATTTTCAAGGAATTAACTGAACAGTGGTCGTCATCGGCGTTGAAATGCGGATTGTTTGAGGATGCTGCGCAGTGTTCTATCTACAATGGAGAGTTTTCTAAGGCTGCTAAATTCCTTGCTAGGAGGAAAGACGTTTCGACCCTTGAGACTGGTGCGGAACTTGCGCTATTCGATGAAAATAAAGAATTGAGTGAGTCGATTGCTGAGCAAGCGTTAGACGCAGCTTTGGCTGAATTTAATTACGAAAAATCGAGGGAATTGCTGGTGAAGTTCTCATGTTTACGGTACAGATGTCTTCAGGTTGAGGCACACGAGGAAATTAGGAAGAAGTTCAAAGAAGATTTTGAAGTATCCTCAGTTGTGGATTGGCTGAATGGAGAATCTTCGTATGGACTGATTGAAGAAGTGAAGAAGAGATACAGAGAGATAGAGAAGACTGATGATTTTCCGTTGTTCTATAAAAAATTGAATGAAATCAACTATCCTCCGCTTCTTGCTATCAATGAGAGTAGATCGTTGCTCTGGTTGACAATCAGCCGGAACATTGCACTGTCAGCGATTGCACCGAGTGACGATAAAATGGTGAGACACATTGTTTCGATGCTCGGTGGTATCGCTCAGTATGAATTGATGAATCGCTCCAGATCTGATGAGCCCAACGTTATTCTCGTCAGAATTCTCTCCATCCTGGAAGCAAAAAGTCCTTCCTCTGAAGCATCAATATTCCACTTTGATGATAAAGAGAAAATCGCGGGGGTGTACAAGAGCCTGCGGGTCTACCTGTGCCTTGGCTTGCTCAATTGGCTCACTGAAAAAATCACAAAGTCTGAAGAAGCAATTCCAATCAATTTAATCGTCAAGTTCATCATGGAATCCATTGAATTCATCCTGGATCAGGAAATTGTCAAGTACTGGATGACAACGGCTGAAATAACGAAGCTGGAGAATTTATTATCGACTTCGAGGAGTGAAGGTGATAATAAAGATGAAAGTAAAGTTGAAGGTAAGGAGAAGAATCAGGAGGATCTGCTCAAGAGATTGGAAGAAACGAGAATTGCACAGAAGAAATTTATTGATGAACGTGTTTGTGCGCCAAGTCCTATGTTGGCTTATAGCAAAGCTAATGAATTAGGTAGTTTATTTGATGATGAAGTAATTAAGACAGAGTTCATAACAATTGTTGCTGACGCATGGATGAAAGCCACGAGCTTCCCTAGTGAAGAATAACTTAGTTTATTAATTAAAGATACGAACTGAGATCTTCATAATTAATGTTTTGAATGCTTTCTGCCTGTAAAAAAGAGAGAATGAATGGATTTCATTCGAAAAAATCGTACTTTATACTTTAAGGAAGAAAATATTCACATATTTAATTTCTAAAAAACAGTTTATAAAAGAATGGCAATTTTATTCTCCAGTGTAAACATTTAAAAAAACAAATGTAAACGTATGTACATACGGCAGTGAACGCGAACACAATAAACTGCGATTTTTCAGTATTTTTCATAAAAAAAAAAAGGAACTGTAAATTTATTTTGAATTAATTCTCCAGAATAGAAGCTCTCTGTCACTTCCAGCACAAACGTAAGGCAATTTGTAGTGCCAAGTGAGGCCTCCGTAGAGTTGAACTGTGGCACTTAGGACAACTTGTTTTGTTCGAAGATTCGTTACTTTTAGAGTATTATCTGGGCGACCGATGCTCGCAATTATATTTTCATTGCCGCAGGCGAATTTCAGGGCTGTTCCGCCTTCCACGTGAATTGTTCTGCTCTCGAGAGGCCGACTGCAAGCGGAAAAAACAAAATATGAGTTAATTAGGATCGTTATTAATTGTGAATTCGGGAGAAAAGTAAATTAAGACCATTTCCTTCTCATTAATATTATATATTTCTGCTTATTAATATTAAATATCAATTAATCGCAGATACCGAAATTTAATCTAAATATTATTCTCGCAATTTTGTCTTTTCTTTAAACAAATTCATGCCGATGGCTTATTTCAATTCAGCAATGAAGACGAAGTAATTTCAATCAAATTTTATTTAAAGTTAATGCTCGAAGAATATTATTAAAGTTATCGTGAATTTGATGTAAGATAATTCCATGAAAAATATGGTTTTCATTGTGGTACATGGAAATTAATTCTCTATCACGATTGCTCCAAATGATCCATCAATTTCCCTCATAATAAACGATTCTCAACGACGTTTCGAGATATATTGGGAATAGAAGGATCTTAAATTTTCGTTAGAACGACTTTTGTTAAAAAAGATTAAAGCTGCAAAGGGATTCTAAAAAAAAATAATTTATCTCCATTATTTTCCGGAGAATTTTATCAAATTGATTATCACCTCGGCCTGGAAACATCCCAGAGCAACAATTCTCCAGCAGCCAAGCAAGCGACCTTGAGTGGATTCGGAGCCCAATCAGCCGCGGATAATGGAACGACTCCAGCGTCCAGAGACATTATCGCCTGCTCGCACCTAACATTGTACATTCTAATCAATCCATTCTTCTCAGCGACAAGTAACTTCCCAGATTCCTCATTGTGCCAACAGACACTGATCCCCGGTGAAGTTAAGTAAAACGAAGAAACACATTTCTGATCTTCCTTGACAGCCCACAATTTGCAGGTGTGATCGTCAGACACTGATGCCAGCAATTCACCTTCTGCTTCGTATGCAATCTCGTTCACATAATCTCTGTGGCCAGAAAGTACCTGAGAGTAATTGGGAATTGAATTAATTGAAATAACTGATGGGTGTTGAGTGGGTTTAGGAAGAAAGATGAAACACTGATCAAAAGAATCGACAAGCTTTCAACAGAGAAAATTGATGAATAAAATTCAGTAGCGAAGAGGTAAAACGAGATACGTCCTTTTTGCCCTTATGCTTTTTTGTAGCTCTTGAAATTCTCTACAAAAAAGCATGAGGGCATAAAGGGCGTATCTCCATTAGTTTCCAAGATATTTGTGAGAGAAGATCGGCGAAAAAATCGACTTATCCTGTTTTACCTCTTCACTACTGAATTACGTGTAGTTTTCTGGAGAATGGATAATGAACTGTGATATCTTCGTGGAAAATTATGGAAAAATTGTGAACGTTTTCGAGCATCTAGGGTGATCCTAAACACAATTATCGCGGAGATTCTGTAATCATTAGTAGAATTCTTTTGTTTGAAGATGCAAATCTTTCGATTATTTTGAATGAGTGAAAATTTTGAAAAAAAAACATTACCCAATGAGAATCTCCAATTATGACTAAAGGATTGCTCTGCTCAACAAAATTCAGGATTTTTATATAAATTTCCACGGATATCACAATTTTTTTACGCATTCTCCATTGAACTATGTGTAATTGAGTTCATTGAACTTCTCTATTAATTAAAAACTTGCTAAATCCTCCGGAAATTACGAGAAAATTGTATTTTCAATTAGTTCTTATGGAATAGAGTAAACGGTTCAATGAATGAACGATTAAGATTATCTAATTCATAAATTCTCAAAGATTTGATAATCATTCAACTTGAAGATTATAACAATCATAATTGATTCAAAATTAACATAGATCAGAAATGGAATGTTAAATTTCTTTGCCTAAATAAATTAAAATACAGTGGTTATAATAATAAGAGAATCAATATTGCCCATGAATGAACGTATATTTTCAATAAACAATCTTCTAAATGAAATAGCAAGCATCAAAGTGATGATTATTTCAAAGATTTTGTTCTAAAATAAAAAAAAATCACAAAAAATAACACTGAAAATAATTATTTCATCTAAAAACAAGCTTCGTTCATATCCTACTTGTTCATTCATTGGCCTACTTACCCTACCTGAATAAATAATGAAAATAATTTTTTTTTGTAGTTCTCATACAGGGTAAATACACCAGTGCATGATCTTCCCTTCCCAAAATTAATTATACTTCACATACATTTGTTCATTCACTAGTGTATTTACCCTGTCTCTACAATTTTTATTCTATTTCCATTTTCCGATGCATTCCATAAAAACCCCGTGAAGTAAAAAAATTCAATGATTCTAGTATTACCTCATAAACATTAACATCGTTCAAATCACTGTTATAAAGACGTATTTTAAAATCAGCTCCGGCAATGCAGAATGCAACAATTTTTGGCACAACACTCAGTGATGTTTCTGGACTCCACGCTATCGAGTGAACCCTCGTGTCATGATGAAACGTTCTAATGGGCGTGTAAACGACGTCCTCCCCGCCATCATCCTCGTCCTACAGGAAAATAGAATTCACAACAAAATGAGCAATGAAAATATTCGAAATAAATTCTTTCATCAATTCAGAAATAATAAAGAATCACTTGAAATTTGACAGTTCCAACGGCAATCTCTTCACTGAATGCAATGCAAATTAAATTCTGCGACCATTCATAAGGCGACAATTTCACATCGTAAATCTGCTCTTGGAAGGTCAGCTTTGAGGTAGGTGCTGAATAAATGGCTTCGTCCATTTTTTTTAATACAGAAAAAAGAAAATCAAAAAAAAATTTGCGCTAAAAATTAAAGTAACTCCAACCGGTCTCATGCCATTTCAATAACCGCCATCTTCCTTTTCCCATTTATTTCCCGCCAATGCCACTGAGCGCTGTATTCGGATCGTAGAGAAAAAAAATATTCTTACGCGAGAAAATATCAAAATTACATAGGATAGTTCCTATCTTATGGCAAGTGAGGCCCCAATGGTTTCCCAACGTGCCGCATTTTGGTAGAGTCTGTCCCAGCAACATCAGATTTTTATTGTTCATAGATTTTTAATGCAACAAATTGCAAACGAAACAGGTAAATACCGATTTTTTTTAAATTCAATTTTTTCGATGTAAAAATCAAAAAATTATTCACAACAAAACCTGCAAATCTTCAAAAATAATTGCCAATCACTTCTGAAACTATCGCATTTGTTTTTTTCATCCCTAAAAATCGTAGTCTGTAATCACTAAAAAAAATAATTTAAAAAAAATAGGAAAATTGAGAACCACAAAAATTAATGTAAAATAATAATATATTCTTGAATACCGACAGGAAGAAACTGGAATATTTTAAGACTGAAGTTAAATAGCTGTAAGCAATTGAAGATATGGAGTTTGGTGCAGGTGATGTTGCCCAAATATCGTCAGAGTTAGCACGTGTTGTTGAAATAATGATGTCCCCAAATGTACCACATCAGCAGCGTCTGGACGTTTACAACGCATGTGAAAGATTCAAAGAAACCTCACCATTGTGCGCCCAGTGTGGCTTATATTTGGCTCAAAAATCACCGGATAAAAGCTCAGTTGTACGTCACTTCGGTTTGCAATTGATGGAGCACTGTATAAAGTATCGTTGGACCCAAATATCACAGAGCGAGAAGGTTTTCATAAAAGAGAGTGCAATGAAATTATTGCAGGACGGTATGGAACCTGGTGGTCTCCAGGAAGAAACGCACATCAAGGATGCACTGTCACGTGTGATTGTCGAAATGATTAAGAGAGAATGGCCGCAGCAGTGGCCGACACTGTTGTCTGAGTTGAGCCAGGCATGTTCAAGTGGTGAGAGTCAAACTGAGGTTGTTCTCCTGGTTTTTCTCCGTTTAGTCGAGGACGTTGCACTTCTCCAGACCCTCGAGTCTAATCAGAGACGAAAGGACATTTACCAGGCATTAACGACTAATATGGCTGAGATATTTGCCTTTTTCTTGCGTTTAATGGAGCAGCATTTCTCGGAATTTCAGAAGAAAACTGGAGTTGGTAATGTCACTGGAGCATCGGCGCACAGCAAGGTTGTTCAGGTTGTTTTACTCACTCTGACTGGTTTTGTTGAGTGGGTTTCAATCACTCACATCATGGCTGACGAGGGAAGACTGCTTCAGATACTCTGCGTCCTACTTGGTAATTCTACATTCAAGTGTGCTGCAGCTGAGTGTCTTCTTCAGGTGGTCAATAGAAAGGGCAAAGCTGAGGACAGGAAGCAATTGATGATTTTATTTACTGAGGAGGCACTCAGGTGTATTTATGCATCTGCCGTTGCCCCACCTCCGTCAGTCCAGGAGATGCACGAGGCTCATTACTTGTTCTTGAAGAAATTAACTCAGGTAATTTTTTGTGCTGTGTAACATCAGGGATTCTCAAATATTCCCGATAAATTGAATTCACAACTTATTAATGATTTATTTCAATTCTCAGGTTCTCACTGGAATGGCAACACAATTGTGCACACTCTGGGGCAAAGACGAGCCCTTAAATCATTCATCAATACGTCCAGCCCACTTGAATCTGTTTCTCGACACAGTTTTGTCATTCACAATCCATTCAAGCTTAACGCTAAATCATTTAGCAAACACAATATGGATAATGTTATTCAAGCACGAACAGATAAAGACCGACAGTCTCCTTCTAACTTATGTACCAAAATACATTGAGAGTACTGGACCAAAGTTGATTAAAGTCGCATATCCAGTTATTCACAATCACAATAATGATTATGGTACAATTAATGGAATGACAGCTTATTGCCTCAGTGATTATGATTCTGAGGAAGAATTCCTGGTTTTTCTCCATAGATTCAGAATGGATTTATTGGAGGGAGTGCGTAATGCTACAATGGTAGCACCGCTAGTTACATTTGCCTACGTGCAGCACTGGTTAACAGCTAAAATAACTAAGGGAATGGTCAATCTGAGATACAGAAGTGATCCAAATGATCCAGAGTACTTGGAGTGGGAGGCTCTTGCCCAAGCACTCGACTCAGTTATATCGAGAATTCTCCTCGTTAATGAACGTCCAAGTGTTCAGAATGGTCTTCAACTGCTTGAACTCTGTCTCGGCTATTCACCAGACGATCCATGGCTATTATCAGCACTCTTATCCTGTATTTCAGCGCTTTTTGTATTTTTATCAATGTCAACTGGCTCAATGGCGATGCCAGGTGTCGCCATATTGCCCCGAGTCCTCGAGAAAATATTTTCCGCACTTGTTTATGAGAGTCCTGAGGATAGAAAATTACCGCATCCTGGTAATCGTTCGAAGGCAACAAAATGTGTGCGGAGACATGCTGCAAGTTTGATGGTTAAAATTGGATTGAAATATCCGCTGCTATTGTTACCGGTTTTTGAACAAATTCATACGACAGTGAGGGGACTGATGAGAACCAATGATATAAATGATGGAAAAGATAACTCAAATCAATTGAGCAGAATGGAGAGTGTAACACTTTATGAAGCACTTTTAATTATCTCGAATCATTTTTGTGATTATGAAAGACAGACCCGTTTCATTTCTGAGATAATTGGTGAATCATCAGCACGTTTCATGGCAATTGGTCTTGATGCATTCAAGGGACCAGTTGAACTGATGAGATTCATTGGTCTTGATCGTCCGGCAGTCAAACAAGAAAACAACAACAGCGCCGAAGAGCTCATAATACAGAACCGCGCTGATCTTATGTACTCAATAGCAACTGTACTTAGTGTTGTTAAAAGATGCTCGATACCAGAGGATCCAGATCGTGCTGCACGCGGTGGTTTCGTTGCAGCACTCAGTGAAAGTGGTAATCCGGTTTACAGAAATCCAGCAACACCACATGTTATACCAATATTACCAACATTATTTGCACTTGTGAGAGCAATGAATGCATTCTTCACACCAAATTCATTGGCTCTCCTAGCTGATGATTACAAAAAAGCACACGATTTACTTGAATACGAGAAGATACACTTAATGGGATTAACTGTTAGTAATATCCAGGCTAGTAATTTATATCAACAGGCGAATGATCATGCTAACACTGATAGCAATGAGCAATTGACAACAGCACCGTTAACAAGAATGCAACAATTTTTATCAGCAATACATGACAATTGTTACCACATGCTTGGCAGCGGCTGTCACACAATTGGCCGTGATTTTTACCAATTACCAGGATTAGCACCAGCACTTCTTAATTCTGTATTCTCGAATATGGAGTTGATACCTGATTATCGATTACGTCCAATAATACGTGTATTTTTGAAGCCATTTATTTACTCGTGTCCACCGGCATTTTATGAGAGTGTACTCGTGCCAATATTGACGCATGTAACAACACACATGTCGCAAAGATTGACAGCTAAGTGGCAGTATATGACGCAGCTCTACGAAGAAAGATCTGGACACGATGAGGATAATCCAACTGATCAGCAGGAAGTACTTGAGGACATGCTCAATCGTAATTTAACGAGAGACTTTGTTGATGTGCTGAAGGTTACTCTTGTTGGCGGTACTGCAATTGATGCAGCACCACCAGATTCAACTATGGAGCACGACAGCTCTGGTATGGCAGTTGATCAGACAACACCGTCGCCAATTGTACGCGGTAATAGCATAGTTGCTGAGGTCGTCAGCGAACTTGGCGCATTTGTTCTGCGGCATCCGTCAACGTGCCACAGCATTGTTCTCTGTGTACTCGGCGCATTGTCATGGAATGACTCAAATGCTAGCCTCAAGGCTACCATGCTAACTGGTCCAATGGTTAGGGCACTTGTTGCTGACAGAAGTCTCACTCCTGCTATGGCTGCTCACATCATGTTTGCTGTACTGCAGGGATTACACTGGCATGGCCAGCATGAGGCTAATCAGGGATCATTGATTACACTTGGTGCACAGGTTTATGAATGCTTGAGACCAAAGTTTCCTAATATCATTCAAGTTATGCAACAAATACCGGGGGTTAATCCAGCTGATTTGCAGAGATTCGATGAGAAAATGGCGACAGTTAGTACTAAGGGGAATAAAGTGGAGAAGGGAAAGAAGGAGTTGTTCAAGAAAATTACCAATCAGGTATTTTAATATTTTGGAATAATTAATTTATTGGGAATTGGAAAAAAAATAGAAGCTAGAGTGAATCGTCGAGTGTTGAAACTCGTCCAGTAATCGAACTGTTTGATAATTTATCCTGAAAAAAAATCGTCGATCCAGGAAATGTAACTTTTTTAGTCTGTAAAGAACATGAGGTTCATTAATTCAATGAGATCCTTATTCGTCCGAACACTAGACGATTCACGGGAATCAAAATAAACGAAAATAATCAATAGCTTCTGAAGACATTACATTTTATCTTATTTAAGTCCTGAAATATCGCTCTAATCATTCTTTCTTTTGTGATACAGTGTCACACATTTTTTTCTCATGATATTTTGTCTATGATATCGTCGCCGTGGGATGAGAGGGGCGTAAGTGCGATTTTTCAAAGGCCTACAAGACTAGTTCCCTCGGAAAATAATAAGTTACATCGTTTTGTTATTCGGGAAAAAAAATGGCACTTACGCCCCTTCAAGTCTGCGGCGATATTTGGAGTGTGATCAAGAGTCGTTACAGTGCTTCACGCTTTTGCGAAGTCTGAGGGAGTTAAAAAAAAATTTTAGATACTTTTTGTAGAGCAGAATGAGAGCTACAGAAAAAGTCCTCATAAAATTTTTTATAACTTCATTAAATTCTGAAATATTATCCAAAAACTTTGGAGTAAATCAACTCTTTTTCAATACTGCTCCTTTGCATTAATTCTTTCCGCTTCCTTGTTTGCAGTTGATCGGTAGAAGTGTTGGACAAATGTTTCGTAAGGAAGTGAAAATTGACAACTTACCACGTCTCGATGTGAGTAAACCAGCGCAGTTGAGAGTCGATGATATATCGAAGAATTCTACTGATTCAGGCCTGACAGCACTGTTCGCTGGACCAACGTAGCAGAGTCTCATTGACAGCCGTACTCTGCACGGTTGGTCAAACTCAATAACTAATCACAAGCTACTATAATTGTTGAAGAGCATGTCTATTATTATTACACTGTAACAGTGTAATTAAAAAATGAGGAATGGATCCAATGGACTTTTACAAATGAATAGTTTTTAGTCCTTTTTTTTTCTTTTTTTTCTAATGATCAAACATAAATAGTGCAGAAAACACAGAAACTGAGATAAAGAAGAATTCCAGGAAAATTGTGTTCAGCTTCTGAATTATGTTGAAAACATGTTGAAATTTAGATTATAAAATTCTTTCTTTATTTATTTTATAAATGAATTTT
>JABSMS010071457.1:0-19454 GCA_018902275.1 Aleiodes sp. PSUC_FEM 10030003
TCTTCGAGTCCCGAGGAGTAAAACAAATGTCGATTTTTTCTGTCAATGGTTTTTCTGAAATATCTCAGAAACTAACGGAGATACGCTTTTTTCGCCCTTATGCTTTTTTGTAGCTCTTGAAATCCTCTACAAAAAAGCATTAGGGCAAGAAGGGCGTATCTCCATTAGTTTTCGAGATATTCGCAAAAGAATCGGCGAAAAAAATCGACTTATCCTGTTTTACCTCTGAATTCATTTTTTCCACTCATTAATTAACGATTGCATATTTCGAATTGATCCGAAGTCGCTGGGGACTTCCCAACTGCTAAATTACCTTTCGAGGATCGGCTGAAGGATGTGACTGCAGCAGCACAATCAGAAGCTGACGAGATTGACATTGTAATTGACAGATCCTTAGTTATCCAGGAAAAATGGGCCGAATTATTTAAAGAAATTGTGGAAATGAGAAAAGCTTGTGGGAGCAAGCACATGAAAACTATCTTGTCGACTGGAGATTTGGCCAGTATCGACCTCATATACAAAGCTTCGATGGTTGCTATGAGCGCTGGATCGGATTTCATTAAGACTTCGACTGGAAAGGAAGCGGTTAATGCTACTTTGGAGGCTGGAGTTGTCATGTGTGAGGCTATCACGGAATTCGAGCTCTTAACGGGACGAAAAGTATTTGATGAATTTAATTAATGAATTTTTAATTCAATAGTGGAGTGGTGAAGAGGTTCAAAAATAGATATTTTACATCTGTATGAAATATAAATATATTCATTCGAATACAAATTCTTATAACAATCAACAAGAATTCAAAATCCTAATTTCCGTTCTTCTGATTTCTGAATTATTTCCGAAAACAGTCGGAAATTATTCAACTGATCTTCTCTCACCACTTCACTAATGGATTTTGTTAAAAATCTAATAAATTTGGTACTGACATATTTCTCTCGTTCTAGGTGGGTTTGAAACCGGCTGGCGGTATCCGAACTTCTAATCAAGCTCTTGAATGGCTGTTTCTGGTGAAAACGAACTTGGGGGAAGAGTGGCTCAACAAAGAACTCTTCAGAATCGGTGCTTCCGGGCTTCTCGATGAGCTTGCCAAGCAACTAAACACCTAGACATAAATTTCTTGTTCTCCGTGTCAATATGTTGCTCATTCCTAAGGATTCTTAAGATTTTAATGGGAACTTTTATCGAATTAAACAATATGAAGTTTTATCGAATTAAACGTATGAAAATGTTTCATAAAGAACATATTTTTTTGATGAAGAATTGGAACCATCTTCATAAAGACTTTATAAGAAATTTAAAATTTGTTGAGACTTCAAAAAGTATTTTCGTAATTCCAATATATTTCCTTAGAATGTTATTATCCGTTTTTGATATAATTTTTAATAAAGAAAAATGAAATTAATGTGGAATAATCACTATTTGGTCATTTGATGAAACATAGTTAAGGTGTTTCTGTCGGTATTTCAAATCTGCAGAGAAATTGATGAAAATTTGCAGTTCATTTCCATAATTATAAAAAAAATTACTGCAGAATTTTTTTAATTCACTGATTCAACAAGCGATTATTGGATAATTCAATGAAAGTTGATTGAATTATCCAGTTTCGTAAAAAGCTTTGATGTTAGGTGCGACCGAAAATGATCATAGAATGAAGTAATCAAGTTTGATGCATCAAAATGTCAATTGGTCAAGGACCGCGTCAAGTATTCGAAAACGGAGGCGAGTCACTCGACGTTCGTGCTTCATTGCGACAACACGCGTTCTATCAAATTCATGGAATTGTGCGTTATTCATTATTACATGCACCATAATTACTATTCAACAATTTGATCGAACCTAATTATTGAAAAAGTCACAATCCACCTCCGTCGCCAAATCGTTGAGGAATCATTTGTGAGTAAAATTAAAAATCATTCCACCCTCATTGTTTCTGCATTTTTTTCATCTCTTCCGTTCATTCTATATCGTCGTCCTAGAATCAAAAGGGCGTTTGCCATTTTTTCTTGCTGAGTGATAAAAGGGCGTGAGTTGGTATTCTCATGAAAAAAATGAATGTACATTCAATTTTCGTAGATTTTTAAAAAATGGCACTTACGCCCTTTTGACTCTAGGGCGATGATATCATTCGATCTACTTCGCCAAGAAATTAAAGATAATTTGGGATTTTTAAGGTAGATTCGTTCTTCAGCTCGATTTTCAGAAAATAATCTATGAAATTTATTTTATAATGAAATTTCTATTATCTATTGTTTCTATTTCTTTGGATTTGAATTATTTTTAGGTCAAAATTAATCAAATTAATTTTTTCTTTTATTGATAATAAAGAAGTATTTGATTGCAAAAGACCTTGAATAGAATACAGACGTGTTGAATATTTGAAATTGATCTTTTACTTACAAAGCTGGTAAAAAATTATTCTAATATTCTTTATGTCTCATCATTATTTCATTCTTGCATCAAGTAATAAAAAAAATTGAATTATTGTAATTCTATTGTTTTTCACTCTTTGTGTGAAAAAGATAATAGTCAATTTCATTTCTGCATCCATGAATCGAATTTCATTTACAATTCGAAGTGTTGGAGACCTTCAGCCACAACAATGAATCTCCAATTATTTTCATGAAGTAAATTGGAAAATATCGAACAGTAATATGGAAAACGAATTAATTCTATTTCCTCAGTTTATGTGAATTTTTTTTTTTATTAGTTTATGTGAATTATTCCGGAAAATCAACTTTGGGACTTTTTTTTATGAACCGACGTTTTTCGTTTTTAGATTGCATTATTTCAGCTTTCAATCGTGGAAAGAGTTTGAAAATGAGGATCTCGATAATGAGATCGCTTCTTCAGACTGGAGTCCAGTGTTATAGGAACGTGCTCCGTTATGAAACGAGCTCGGCTCTCAGTAATGATCGGCAGATGAGGTGAGTATTCATGATAGTAACAGATTTATGTGTAAGATCAAAAGGGCGTAAGTGTCATTTTTTGAAAATCTACAAAAATTGAATCGACTTTCATTTTTTCATAAGAATACTAGCTTACGCCCTTTTATTATTCAGCAAAAAAATGGCACTTACGCCCTTTCTATTCTAGCCCGACGATATTATGATATTACATGATTCCTATCTACCCTAAAATATATAAAAGGCGTCATAGTTGATGAAACACTGTTTTTCTTTTTCTAGATCGATTAGAAAGGCTCAATCGATGATTGATGCCGACTCGCCCGCCAGTATTGCCGAGCGTCGCGAGATGATGGGCCTCTGGCCAGAAATTTTCAGAGACGCGACAGAGACCAAAAATCATTCCGACATCCCAGAAGCCATTAAGTGGATGGGGAAGGTCGTTTTAAATAGTTTTTTAATTTTGGGTTATTTTTATTCAATGAGAGAATATTTTTTCCTTGCAGGTCCTTCAATATAATGTTCCCAATGGGCAGCAGATGCGTTCCTTGCAACTCATGTATGCTTATCGCATGATTTCTCCCGCGGAACAGTTGACTGAGGAGAATCTGAGACTGGCGAGAAAACTAGCATGGTGTACTGAAATAGTGAGCATCGTTTCAGATAAATATCGTCGCCCTAGAATCAAAGGGGCGTAACTGCAATTTTTTTCTGAATAATAAAAGGGCGGAAGTGAGTATTGTTATGAAAAAATGAAGATTCAATTTTTTTTAGATTTTTAAAAAATGGCACTTACGCCCTTTTGACTCTAAGGCGACGATATAATCATTTTGAAACAAGTGGGAACTTGCATTGATTATGGATGCTTGTAGTTTTGATGCATGGAAGAATGAGGATCATTCCTTATGTGAAATTTTGTGATATTTTTATTTTTTTTCCAGCATCAATCATTCTTGCTGCTGACAGATGACTACATAGATGGTTCAGAAATCAGAAGAGGCCAGCCCTGTTGGCATGTTTATGATAACGTGGGTCTTGCGCTTGTGAATGACGCTATTCTTCTAGAGCACATGGCATATCAGCTCCTGACGAAATATTTTCAGAAAGAGGAATGCTACTTGGATATTTTCGAGATATTCCATGATGTAATAGTTCCTTTCGAGTGAATAAAATGGAGATAAAATAATTTTTCGTGGTTTCTCGATCTATTTCAGTAGTGAAGAGGTAAAACAGGATAAGTCGATTTTTTCCGCCGAGATTCTTTTGCAAATATCTCGGAAACTAATGGAGATACGCCCTTTTTCCCCTCATGCTTTTTTGTAGAAAATTTCGAGGGCTACAAAAAAGCATTAGGGCAAAAAGGACGTATCTCCATTAGTTTCTGAGATATTTGAGAAAAACCGTTGAGAGAAAAAATCGACTTATCCTGCTTCGCCTCTTCACTATGAATTTGTACAATACAATGAATTTGATGGTTATTGCAGACGACACTGAACATAGTACTGGGGCAAACGCTGGATATCCAGTTATCGAATTTCAATGGAAACCTAAATTTGAATCTGTTCACGATGGAGCGATATGATGCCCTCAAGAAATACAAAGCTGCTTACTATTCTTTCCTCATGCCAGTCAGATTGGCTTTGCATCTCGTAAATCCTCACAATTGTTCTTAATAATAATGAAAATTAAAAAAAAGCATTATTGTTTTCGATTTTTCCATCTTTGTCCCTCGAATCATGGTTTTTGTGATTCAAATTTAGGCAAGAGTGACGGATGCCGAGACACACAGACAGGCAAGGAAGATTCTACTGGAAATAGGAGACTTGTACCAAGTGCAGAACGATTATTTGGACCTTTACGGTGATCCAAGTGTCACTGGAGACAATGGAACTGACATCCAGTCCGGAAAATGTACGTGGTTTGTTGTTGAAGCTCTTCAACGCGCAACTGAATCTCAAAGGAAAATTCTGGAGGTAAAATATTTCGATGATGTCGATTTTTGGAATTCAGATAAGTCGATTTTTTGTCGCCGATCTTCTCTCACAGATATCTCGGAAACTAATGGAGATACGCCCTTTTTGCCCTAATGCTTGTTTGAGATTGAGTCTGATTTTTGTAGAGAATTTCAAGAGCTACAAAAAAGCCTCACGGCAAAAAGGACGTATCTCCACTAGTTTCTGAGATATTTGAGAAAAACCATTGGGAAAATCGACTTATCCCGTTTTACCTCTTCGCTACTGAATTTTGGTTTGAAATCTCATTATTGATTGATTTTGGATTTTCATTCAGGAATGTTACGGCTGCGAGGATCCAGAGAAAGTTAGACGCGTCAAACAGTTGTTCGAGGATCTGGGACTTCCGGGAATGTTTGTGGAATACGAAGAAGAACACTACAATCTTATAAATACTCACATACAAGAAGAATCATGTAATCTTCCGCAGGAATTATTATTCAAATTCTCGTCAATGATCTATGGCAGGGCGTCATAAATCTATGAAATATGAAGACAACATTCATTAATAATTTGAGTTCGATTGAATGACTATCTATAGGTTTAATAATATTGTTACCAATAATTTGGAATGTCCAAATTTTGTGAACTTTAAATTGTTTTTTAAAAGTATATTAACTTATGGAAAATTTAACAATCATTAAGATTTTTCTTAAGTTCAATGACGTGAGATGAATGAACTCAGGACAAGTTTTGCAATTTGCATTGTCAGAAGGTAAAGCGTGCACTTTAACATATTCCATAAATGATAAAAACGGCCTTTTTGGTCACTGCTATGTTTTTTTTGTCATTAAATTTCTTTATAAACTTTCTCCCTTTAAAATTGAAAACTTTTTGATCAAGTTTTCACGTTCGGATTTTAGTAATTTGTTAATTGAAAACGATTGTCTGGTAATAAATTCTTGTAATATGGCTACTGGTACTAAAGATTCTATATACCTCTTTATATCAAAAATGACACTCCTGATTTTCATTAGAGTTCCTATGCAATGACTGATGGTTAGATTTAGAATTTTCCTTTGCAATGTGTAAATGGACTGATGCAGTCTCTGATTGACTTTGAAATGTTTAAAAGTAACCGGAATTTGACATTGATGTTTAATGAAATTGGGTAGCACTTTTTCTCTCTTACACTTCAAATGAAAAATTCATTGTGCTGAGGTGTCTTTATTAGCATAATTTTAATAAGTTCTATTTACTTTATTAGCATAATTTTAATAAGTTCTATTTTGAAAAATTGAAAAAAAATTTTTTATTGTATAATAAAATTTTCAGGAAACAAATTATCACGTTAATCAAGACAATCTTTTTTTTAAATTATACCCGTATCATTCTACTGGTATGAAGAAAAAGATGCAGCAATATTCCCGAAATTTTTTATTTTAAAATATCGGTTTCAGATAACAAAATACTTTTTTGAAGAGAACGTAAAAAAAATTGGAATGACAAGAATCGAGAAATATGAACTCAAGTTGACTCGTGATGATAAATGGAAAATTATTTTAATGAGATTCAATTGTTTTTAGTGCAAGTGATTATTACAGTCATTCAAAATTCTCAATTCCCAATATCTGAATACATTAAAAAATCATCACTTCTTCGGGATGAAAAGACCCAATACAATGTTATGTTCCCTAAAATCACAACTCCGATTTACACAACTTAGAAGCTACTGCAGCTCCCGCAGCAGCACCAGTAGCAACTGAAGTTCCAGTTGCAGCTACAGATCCCAGCACAGTACCAGTAGCTCCCACACTTTGCAGAACAGCCACAAGCGATCCGGGCGCAGTGGCTCCGCCCCCCAGAGTACTCATCATAGAAGCAGCAACAGACCCCATTTTTATTCCTCCAGCTGCAAATCCTATGACTCCAGCTGCAGTTGGAGCCAGCGTAACAGCTCCAATCGTACCAGCAGCAGCGCCAACTCCAACGATAAACGGTTTAGATTTCACTACGTTCATCGTTTTGTCAACGGCGATTTTCCCAGATTCTGAAGAAGCTACTTTGTGAATGCCTTTATAAACAGCATTACCTGCTGAATCAGTCTTGCAACTGATGTTGTTTCCCAGACGTAATTAGCTGCTCCAGGAGTCGCATTGTAAATAGCATTACCTGCCGCTGAACCATAACCTTTTGTTGTTTTCCAGACGTAATTAGCTGCTCCAGGAGTCGCATTGTAAATAGCATTACCTGCCGCTGAACCATAATCTTTTGTTGTTTCCCAGACGTAATTAGCTGCTCCAGGAGTTACATTGTAAATAGCATTACCTGCCGCTGAACCATAACCTTTTGTTGTTTTCCAGACGTAATTAGCTGCTCCAGGAGTTACATTGTAAATAGCATTACCTGCCGCTGAACCATAACCTTTTGTTGTTTCCCAGACGTAATTAGCTGCTCCAGGAGTAGCCGCCGCAGCTGATCGCATAGTACTTATCAGTGAGTCGAACATGTTTTCTTCTCGCCTTTGAAGCAATGACAATTTTTTGTTATGAAAGATGATTTTATTTAAATTAATGAGAAAGATGATTTCGTGCAAGAATTCTAACTATTGAGGGGAACTGTTAACTGGATAATAAATGAAAATTCCATTTTCATACCTAGGCCACGAAAAACGACGTTCTAACCTCACAAAATTTTAAGCGCCAAACTAAGGGTTCCGGACAAAAAAGACGTATCTCCATTAATTATCAATATATTCGCAGAAAACGGATTATGGAATAAAATTGATTTGTCTGAAAATTTAATGGTGATGATTTGAGTAATTTTTTTTTCATTGAAAAATAAACAAATTTCAAATCACTGGCGCCAATGAGAATTTGCGCATGCGCACGAGACAATTAACCTCAAAAAGTTGAACGTGACGCCTTTGTGTATCCTCTAGCAATATTAATTTATTATTTAAAAAACTCAATAAACTTCACACATATCTACTTTATGAAAGAAAGAAGAACAGAAAAATGTCAAATCTTTACGATCAAATAAAACTCCTCTACGATCAACAATTGTACTCCAACGTTATATCACTCGTGAGTAAAATTTTAAAAATGTCAAATGAACAAGTAAGCTTTTGAAGTTTGAATTAACCAATAAATCATTGTGAGACTCAATGAAGATGTTTTCTGTGTATTCTTTTGGAGATATCTCAGAAACGATAAGAGTTAGGAAATTTTATGAGGAAAGCTTTTTTGTAGCCCCTTAAATTGTCTTAAAAAAAGGTCTCTTGACATTTTTCTCTGAAACCACTCATTTCCGAGACATTTTCAAAGGAATATGCAACAATTTTTTGACTTATTCTTTTTTTTTACAACTTCAAATAATGAATCAACAATTAACAGTAGTGGCGACGCGCATCTTTATCATCACGTTGAATCGTCAAAATTATGCTCCAAAATATTATGGAAATTATTTG
This sequence comes from Aleiodes sp. PSUC_FEM 10030003, assembly GCA_018902275.1. NCBI lineage: Eukaryota > Metazoa > Arthropoda > Insecta > Hymenoptera > Braconidae > Aleiodes > Aleiodes sp. PSUC_FEM 10030003. Next base: position 8,325 of record JABSMS010071457.1, read on the forward strand.
CGATCTTTTTTTGTAAAACAAAAATTAATAAAAAAGAGGTTTCCGGATTGTCGAAATTTTGAAAGGTCCATTAGACAGACAGGGCCTTTTGAGCTGGAGAATGCAATAATTTCCGAGATAATCGAATTTCAGAAACAAAACTGTTGAATAACTAGAGGAATATTTGTTCGGTGGAGATTGTATTATATAATTTTCTTCCCCAATTTTTCCTGGGTATCTACTGAAACCATTCAAATTCCATCGACTTCATCGCCTCTAAAAAATCATCGCTCCGTTATTTAAATCGGTCAGAATGAATGGAAAATTGTTGAACGGCAATATGAAAAACGCGATCGTCATGACAAAAGTGAACATAAATTAGTGTTCCCTTAAATTACGAATAAAAAGTGGACAAATCAATTTAACGTGTTTCCGTCTGTATAGTTCAGGCAAAAAGTGAATGTAGAATTTGGAAAACCCTGTATTTTTCCTTGATTCATGAAAAATTAAATAAAAAATTGAGTAATCAGCGTAAATGCACCAGTCAATGAACCGTTATGAAACTGCATAAGCTGCAAACTGCTACTTAACGTGCATTGGTTCATTCACTGTTATATTTACCCTACAAAGGTTCAAATAGAATATAAAAATTGAAATTCTATTCATGTAAATAATTTCAACTGCTTATGTACAAAACGAACTTTTGACTATAAAATCGCTTCTAATTTTCATCGCAATTTCATTTTGCACCCACATGCAGGTATAAAAAAATTATCGCATTTCTTATAGATTTTGAATATTTCTTAAGAAACCCATATGATTTCGTGTTGAATCATCGAATTTCAAAAATGTATAACTTTCGCACGCGTTTGCAAATTGCTTCTCAATTCGACAGTAGGTTTTCGTTATAAGTATAGAAATTAACTCTAAATTTTCATAAATTTCTTTGAAAATAGAATGAAATTAACACATTATAATAAAGGAAATAAATTTATTTCAGGCCAATTTAGTATTGTCACTCAGTGATCATAATGGTGATCTCGTCACTCCAACTGCAAAGTTCCTCATTTACGTGCACTGTGCTGATTCACATTTTCACCTTGGTGAATATAGAAAGGCGGAATCGTTGTACAAGAAATCATTGCAATTTCGTAAATTTTTATTGAAGTCGAAAGGTGCAACAAAACCATCGCAAGAGAGCCACAAAGATTTGCTGTCAGACATTGATATTAAATATCAAATTCACGTTTGTTTGATAAAATTGAAGAGCCAACTGGAGGCTCTTCAAGTGCTTCAGAGCGTTCCAGCCAAGCAGAGAACTGCTAAGGTAAATGAATACAGAAAACATTTTTTTTTAGTTGTTGAATAATTAAATTTAACAGATTTAGTGAGAATTGTCGAGATAATTTTTCTGTAGAAAATTTTATGGAGAACGAGGAAGTTTTCTTGACAAATTCTTCTAACTCCAATAATTTCTGACATAATTACAAAATAATGCATCCGTTCATTCATTGCATTTGTCTTCTGATTGGTTGAAGATTTTTTTTCTTCAATGGTTTTGATCGGTAACGCAATGAAATCATCTTTATGTGATTGATATTTGTTTGTTAGAATTCCAGAGGACGAGGAATTTGAAGTACGAATGCAGATAATTCATTGGTGAGGAAGTGAATAAAGGGGAGAAGATTTTTAGGCTGTTTATTTTGAGAATATCTCGGAAACAATGAGGTTTAGAAGAATTCATCAAGAGACCTTTCTTGTAGACAATGAAATTCCGTACAGTAAAGGTCTTGACATTTTTTCCCAAATCGACTCGTTCTGGAGATATTTGCAAAAGAATGTAGAGTAAATTTTGTGGCTTATCCTCTCTAACCACTTTATTATCAAATTTTGAAAATATCTGAGAAACTGTTGCGTTTGTGGGAATTTATCGAGAAAACATTTTGTGGCTCATGAAATTCTCTACGAAAACGATCTCTTGATAAATTCCCGTAAACCCAACACTTTCCTGGATATTCGCAAAATAATTCAATCATTTTTTCAATTGCCTCCTAATTCTATTATTTAGCAAATATCTGGAAAACTATTGGGTTTACTGAAATTTATGGGAAAATCTTTTTTGTTCACAATCAAATTCTCCACAAGGAAGATCTCTTGAAAACTTTTCCTAAATCTACTCGTTTTGAAGATATTTGCAAAAGAATGCCGAGTAAGTTTCTCAGCTTATCTCCTTTAACAACTTTATTACTAAATTTTGAAAATATATTAGAAATTGTTGGGCTCACGGGAATTTATCAAAAAACCTTTTTCTAGCCCATTGAGCTTTCTACAAAGAAGTTCTAATATTTCCCTTTCAACCCACTCGTTTACGAGATATTTGCAATATACTCCCCAATTGTTCAGTTTATCTTTGATTCAAAGAGAAAAAAATTCTCAATTATCTTCTGCTTCAGATAAACATGGCCTTAGCTAAGATATTCCAAGAGCAGGGTATGGAACGTTCTGCAATAACAACATACAAAGAAGTATTGCGCGAGTGTCCACTGGCTCTCGAAGCAGCCGAAGGATTATTATCACTGGGAGTCAAAGGTATTGAGGTAAATTCCCTTATTGTTGGATCATCAGCGAATCTACCGAATCTCGATTGGCTCAACACGTGGATAAAGGCACATGCTCACATACACAACAGGGAATATAATCATGCTGTTACTACACTGCGTTCATTAGACAATGTCAATTTTTTAAGGGACAATTTTAATTTATTAGTTACGATGGGAGAGTGTTATTATTATTCTGGTGATGATAAGAATGCATTGGCATGTTTGAGAAGAGCGAGGACTATCGAACCAGACACTACCAATGGGTAACGAGACTTTACATTATTCTTTTAATAGATAAAAAAATAATTTTTCGATAAAAATTGAGAGACAAGCGGAGACAACAACAAAAATTGAGCTCGCTTCAGTGATTTTTCTGGGATATCTTGAAAACGAAGACAGGAAAGAAATTTTTCTATCTGTTTTAAGTGACGAGATATTCCATAAAAACCAACTTTTCAAATTCAATTTTAAAAAAATTTATTTTACCTCTAATCAGTGTTTCAACAATATCTCAAGTTCTAAGCAAGATAGAGAAGTTTTTAAGGAAATCTTTTTTGTAGGTCTCTTTTTCCTCTACAAAAATGGCTCTTTTAAAAATTTCTGTACTTCGATTATTTTCCGAGATATTTGAGAAAAACCGGAACTCAACTCCTGAAATTTTCCCCGAAGTTAAATGGAGAAAAATGCTTGTCTTCAATTTTCATGCAATAAAATTTAATCATTACAGATTAGATCTCTACGCCTCAGTTCTCCACAAAACTGGCCACACTAAAGAACTAGAAAAATTAATTCCAACAATAACAACAACCGGTGAATGCACATCCGAAGTTTATGTAGCAATGGCATACGCTCTTTATGCAGCACGTAAATTAAATCGTGCCAATACATTGACGACTCAGGCTATAAATTTGAATTCATCGAATGTCGAGGCAATTATTTTGCGTGGTAATATTCTTATTGAGCAGAAAAAATATCAGGATGCATTGCATCCATTTAGACAGGCGATGCAGTTGAAACCGTATCGATATGAGCCACATAAAGGTTGCGTCGATTGTTTTGTTGGGATGCATCGCCTCAGAGAGGCTCTCAATATTGCCAGCAGCGGGTGCAAACAGTTGGGTCATACGCCCAGAGCAATTTCGGTAAACGATAAAATTTATTTAATAAAGAATTCCCCAATTAAATCGATAGTAAAATAAGTTAATTCTGTAGCCAAGAGGTAAAACTAGATACGATGTTCACAGAACAAACTGGATATTTCTGCAATCATCTTCCACACTGGCTGACTTAATATTTCAATTTTTTCTTTATTTGGAAATTACATCACTGTAATTAACTTTCCGAAAGATTCAGTCGCTTATTTCCAATACTCCAGGCTCTAAAATACGAATAAATGGTCGTGGCAGTAATTTTCCTCCAAAATTCAATGTTCTGAATTCCAATGAACTCCCTTGAACGGAACACTTACAAGTAGCGATGGAAACAGGTTGCAATCTTACGATGAATCGATTTATCATAGTAAATAACTAATCCTATAGGTCCAAAGTTGATCTTATTTAGTAATTATGAAAATTCTCATATTTTTTTATTTACAAATTTAGGAAGGGAAATTAGTGTTCCGTCTTTGGCATTTCGAAATTTTGTCTACTATTTATTTATTTTCCAGGGATCATTAATTTAGTAATTCTTTTTTTTTCGCATGTGAACGTTGTATTATTGCGAGGTGTGCAAATATATCAGATCTAAGTGTTCTCTATTTAGGGAATTTACCGTAAGTGGATTTTGTTAGTCAGTTTTTGAGCGATATCTCAAAATTTTTGTAAAGACCTTCTTTGTGGAGGAGAATTGGAGCTACAGAAGACGTTTCTATGAAAATTCATCTACGATGATTCTCGACATATTACGCAATATCTATTGTGAAATATCTCGCAATTAGAAGGGGCTAAAATTTTTTTCTCTAACGACCTGTTTTATAGAGGAAGCCTAGGGCTACCGAAAACTCTTCGCGAAAGTTTCGTTATCTCAAAAAAAATACTTTCAATGGACAATAATAAATAGACTATTTAAATATTCAACATCCAATTTTAGTTTTCGTCAAATATTTCAGAATATAATGAAAAACGGATAAATTTCCAATGTCACATGTTTTGTAGCGAAAAATCAGTGCTGCCAAAACAGTTTTCAGCAAGATTCTTCTATCTTCCATTGTATCCAAGTTATTTCCGAAAAAACAAACCGCATTCTCCCAATAATAATCCCAAATTCATTCCTTCAAATAAATCAACTAAAACAAATTACTTTCAGTTATATGCATCAGTATTGATGAAGGATCCCGTATCAGTGCCAAAGGCAAAGAATCTCCTGGAGAAAGCTCTTGCCCAAGACGAATCATATCTTCCAGCAGTTTATTTCTTAGCTGAGATCTATGAGCAAGAGATGAATTTAGAACTGGCAATCGAGCTATTAGAACGTCAGGTAGACATTCAACCAACCTGCAAGCTCCACCAAATGTTGGGCGACCTTTGCGCGAGAGTTCACAATGAGGAGAAAGCCCTGGATCATTATGCAATTGCATTGAATCTTGATCCAAGTAATAGAAGAGCACTCGAGGGAATGCATAGACTCGACAGTACAGCATCAAAATTTGAATCAACTTATTATATGACAGTTGGTGAAGAGCATGCAGACACAACGTTTGATGTTGGTGATGGTTTGCCAGACTCAGACAATGATGAAGCTAATGAGGAGAGCGAAACTGAAGCTGTCTGGTCGGACATGGATCTAGAGGCGAACAGTCAATAGTGACGAATAAATAAAATTGAAAAATTAATTTAATTGTTATATTTTTCTCTTTTACAATTGTGTTTAACCGGAGTATAATTTTTGTCTCAGAAGACTGATTTATTTATTATTTGTTGATGTAAAATTATTTACCAGTTTCAATCATGTAATTGTATATTTGCGTTAAAACGCGGTATGATTTTTTAAAATTATTATTTTATGTTTCATCAGAAACGAAATGATGAAATTGAGTTTCTCTCTGTTTCTTAGTTTTTTTGGGAATACTCCGGTTTCCGAGGAAGCTGGGCAAATTTTTCATAAAAGCGTTTTTTGTAGATGTCTAAAAAGGTCTGAAAAAAGTTTCCTAAAAAATTTTCGATGTTTCAGCTAGATTTCGAGATTTCTCCAAAAGTAACTAACTCTCAACGCAAAATTATTTAGATCATGGAACTTTGTTTCTTCGATATTTCAAGGAATAATGGAGATAGAGAAATTTTTTAAAGGACTTTTTTTTGTTGAGTAGAATGCGAGCTACAAAAAAGGTTGTTCCTTAAAAATTTTTATATCTCTTAAATTCAGAGATATTTTAGAAAGACTGGAAAAAAACTAAAACAACTTCTCTTTCTTCATAACTTGAATTATAAATTGAGGAAAAACATAAATAAAAAATCAATTAATTACTTCACGTCATTTTTCACTTAATTTTTTTAATGTGAGCTGACTTTTCCAACCCAACCTCCGAAGAAATTCGATGCGTGGAAATCGATTTTCCGTCGAAATAAATTAAAGGTGAACGATAAGAACGGTGACGATATGATTACATACAATCATATAATTTTCCCGGGATTACCAAGGTCATCCGCCAACCCCAAATTTCAACGATTTCAATGGAGAGGGTTGAAGAATTTAAAGAAAAAAATTCCAAACATCCAATTGAATAATTAATTAACAAATTCCCCCGAACAATCTCTCTCACCCGTTGGCGAAACTGAATTATTCCATACAGACCATCTCATTAGACCATTATTAATCCATCAGGATTGAATAATTGACTGCAATATATGAATACTCAAGGCATACTTCCTGCAATCGCATTAGTTTTTTATTATTCCAGGAACAATGATTACTGAAATAATAAATTCACGACTTCCTGATCGTTATAAAATACCTGTTATTCATCGTTCAAGCGGTAAGTACTTTCCCGCCCTTACAACAATCCTGATCGAATTTTCACGATACACTGAGTTCGTCATTAAAATCCAAACCGCGCTTTTGTCGTAGATAAAAGTGAGAATCAAGTCATTAAATTAATCCATTCGTTTTCGAACGATTTTCTTTTTTAAAAAAAATGAAAATGGAGAATACTCGTTTGAAAAATTTTCAAGAAAATTCTACCGATTCTTGTGAATCGAATTACAGAGAATTGAATTCACAACAGTTCATGCGCATCGTTAATATTGCTGACTATTTCGGTGGAATGCTCGGCTACAATATGAATATTATTAACGCTCATTTTAATGCGATAAAATGGAAATTCTTAGGATTCCCTTTACTATCAAATCTTCTAATTGCTCCATTTGTTTGGGTAAAATTCTTCGATGAATTCAATAAAGATATTTATCAAGCTTTAAGGGTAATTCCGAATATCGTGAGCACATACACGACATTCCTTCAGGTAAGATGATAATTCAAACAAAAAATTGGTACTCTTATTCCATTAATTTGCAATAATATTCAAGCGATTTCGGATGTTCTATTTGGAACGCGAATTGAAAGAACTTTATGCAAATATGTTCGAATTATGGGACAAAGAATTACGGAATGGAATTCATCCAGACATTGTTAAAAATGCAAGAAAACATCTCTCGTTCTCCAAATTGTACAGCGGAGTTCTCATAAGTGTAATGTTTGTTTATATTAGCCGTCCATTCAGGTGAGTCATTCTATTTTCAGTGAATTGATTAACTTCTCTAAATGATTTTTTCGACTTCGTGAAAGAATGCGAAAAATTTTCTTTCTTCGCGAACGATTTCTTCATACCGCGAGAATACTTTGCGGAATTTTATGTCTCTTTCCGTCTCATCAATACCTAATTCATCATATCGTCGCCGTAGAGTCAAACGGGCGTAAGTGCCATTTTTTTAAAATCGACGAAAATTAAATCTCATTTCTTTATAAAAATACTAACTTACGTGATTTTTTTATTTAGCGAAAAACATGGCACTTACGCCCTTTTGATTCTACGGCAACATGTTTTTTTATTAAAATTGCAGCACGCTCTTTACCTACTATGTTCTCAATGGTAACGTAACATTTCTGGAAACTAATATGTTTCCGTTAAAATATACTTTTGCAATAGACACAGTGTGGAAATGGGTACTGTGTAATTTTTGGGAGGCTTCTTCTGTTATCAATACAGTTATGATATTTATAAGTAATGATTTGGCATTCGTCCAGATATGTGCGCTGCTCTCATTGCAGATTCAGGTGAGTGAGATTTAGTAATTCATGAATTATTGAAAAAATCATAATCACTTAAATTGAAGATTGGATCAATCATAATTGATTCGAAATTTAATGTAGAATCGAAACAAAAATGACGTTTCAATTTATTTTATTAAATAAATTATAATGCAGTGGTTTTGCATGAAAGAATCAATTTTGCCAATGAATGAACATTTATTTTCCTCCATGAAGAATTTTTAAAATGATAATTATTTCATTGACGAACATGCTCCGTTCATTCAATGGTACTCGTTCATTCATTGGCGGATTTACCCTATAATTTTTTCTAAAATAAATAATGTTACTTCACTACTTCATTATCGACTTCATTCCCAATTTTTGTTGAAATGATATCAATTAGAATTTCTATAATTCTTGAAGGTTGTTGGTAACAAATTGCAGACGATTGTTAGAAAAAACGATAAAGAAGACGATGACTCCCTTCTGGTAAAAAGATTACTTTCCATTGGAACTCAACACTGTCAACTCATAAGGTGAGTCAAATATCTATTCATTCAATTTTATTCCTGTGTTTTTTATTTCAATTGTCTCAAGAATTTTCATCCAGTTATTCAAGATTTCGGTTGCAAAAATTCACAGGCTATGCCGAAGAATCGAGCATGCATTCAATCCCGGACTACTGGCAATCATGATAGCTGCCAGTATCACTCTTTGTACTTGCGCAATCGGAGTCGAAAAGGTTTTAGAATAATGACGATAATTCACTCGTAATAGAGGGGAAGGTGGGGTAAAATGGACAAAAGGGGTAAAATGGACACACCGTAGTTTTGATGTTATATATAATGAAAATCGCAAGAAATCGAGGGAAATATCAAAGATTATTCTATCATATTATTATCATCAGAAAATCTCTATCTCGAACCGTTCAATCCGAGTGTCCATTTTACCCCACCTTCCCCTATGCTTCTATTCATTAGCAATTATTCTGCACAGGAAATATCGAGAAACGGTTTTGCAGCCGCTGCTATATCGCTCTTTCATTTCTCAGGAGCAATGCTACAAACTACTGTATATTGTAATACAGCTGAAAATATTTCCTACCAGGTAATCAATAAATTATGTATTTCTAGAGTTTTCTCAGAGACATTTTCGTCTAGAAACATTTTTTGCACATAAAATAGTTCTGATTAATTTTGATGAGCCTACTATCTTAGGAGGGAAAGAAAAAACGGCCATTATTAGCCCGTTATTGGTTCCAACAAAGGCCCAATATTGGGGCATTACCGCGTGCCACTGTTGGCATGTAATATTGAACCAATATTGGAATTAAATCGCGCGCCAATATTGGCGAGAGACATTGGGGCATTATTGGCATGTAATGTTGGCCCAATATTGGCAATATATCAGGTGCCAATATTGATGATATATCAGGCGCCAATATTGGTTACGAATATTCGACCGATTATTGACCATATTTTACATATTGACTAAACCTACATAATTCTTCTAATTAATTGCAGTTCGAGAACCTTTCTGAAAAAATATACGATTCACAATGGTTTGGCCACAGTAAAAGATTCCAGAAAATGACGATATTAATAATGCTCAGATCGCAAATACCCTACAAATTCAAAACGTATGGTTTATATAACGTGGATCGACTGCAATTGACGAAGGTAATGTCCCAAATTTACTGAATTCATTAAAAACGAAACCTGAGGTAATCGATACTTTTATTTGTCGCTAACAGATTATATTGTTGGCCTACAATCTATTAATGGCGTTGAGAAACATGAGAGCATTCAAGGGCGAATGAATCTATGATAGTTTCAACGAAAAATATTTAATCATTTTATTAGAAGAATTAAGATGTTTCGAGAAATTGCAGGAGATGACGCGAAAGGATGTAACCTCATCCTTATCTCTCAGATCCTTTCATTTTTTCAATGAGGTTCCTCAGATATTCTCGAGTGCACCCAACGCACATCACACAATTGCCTATTTTCTTCCGATTTTATGTCGTAATTATTTTATGATTGTTTTATGTAAAAATATCTTTGTAGATTATTCTTGTGGGAAAATAAATAATCAAATCTTCTTGCTCGTAAATAAATAACGAATCTCATAATCGTTCCTACGAAACCATTAACTGGGAAATCACGGCTAACTGAATATTTAATTAATAAATTTCCCTTATCAATCCCTTCCATGTTTCTAATATTAGTTCGAAACAGTTAAATTTCTGTATATAACTATTACATAAAGAGATGTTCCCCTGATAATTCTTAGTTCAAGGTTTACACTATTATCAATTCAAAAAACATTGTAGGTAATAAGAAAAATTGACTTTAGTTTGAGAAAATTGTATTAAATATATGATAATCTGCTCATACATCCAAAGCTTTAGAATTTTAGCCATTATTAATTTTTATACGAAGTGTTGAAGGCCCCAGTTACTATGTGCTCTATGTATTTTGATAGAACTAGTAAAAATCATCATTCTTACATTCGACCCTTGAATGAAATTTCAATTGTTCGTGAAGAATTCAAATTTCGCCCGTCGAACATGGCGCCATCTCGAAACTTTTGATCTTGGGATTCACATTCGGTATCATTTCCGGTCAATCTCTGGTAGAAGCACTAAAGAACACCAAGAGGCAGAAGTCACAATTTTACTGATAATTTTTTCGTGGCAGCCACAAAAAACATTCATCTGAATTACACTGTCTTTCCTTCCTATTGGAAAGGTAATGAAAAAAAAATTCTAGATAATCTATTGCACCTGTGATACAATAATAATCACCAGAATATCAATGAAAGCTGTGAATTTCAGTTCAATTGGTCCGTCAAAATTCAGTGAAATCAAGGATAATTCAATGAAAAATTGAAAATTCGGGTGATTTTGGTTCTGAATATTTAGGTGCAGTTGAAAATTCAAATAAATTATAAAATTCCCGTCTTACTTCTACTTGAAACTCCTGAAGTTCCTACAATTTTATCGAAAAATTGAATTTTCATAAACATCTTCCCATTAAAACCAATTCAATGTCACGCTTATGAAAATTACGACCAGATTGTCCATGAAATTCCAATTTTTTTCTAACAGTGTATGTAGGGTTTGAGGAGCAAGTCAGCATGAGCAATAATGCGTCGCACATTGTATTACTAGCCGAACATTGCCCCAATACTTAGTATATTCCATACTCTGTACACTGAGGGAAAAAAATATTTTCTAGGAATAGGATGTAGTTTGCGTCAATCAGGAATTTGTTTGGCAATGGATTTTTTCCAATTAAGAAATTAA
>JABSMS010071468.1:0-19448 GCA_018902275.1 Aleiodes sp. PSUC_FEM 10030003
GATATATATTGTACATAGGTACATTTCAAGTTGCTTGATAAAACCTCTCTGTGGCAGAAAGGCGTGCGGTGGAATTTCGTAGCGTCGCACTTGGTTATACACAAACATAAAACATATCTCAATCGTATCACACACAAATGTAATTCTCATGCTTGTGTATGTGTGTACATAGTTGCGTGGGTAGTTGGGTTTCGCATGGTGGGGTTCCTGGCGTCAGTTTGTCGGGTCTCCCTGATCTCCCTGGCCTCCACCAATCCCTCCTACCACTCTATCTCTCGTATAACCTAACTCAGCCTCGAGTAATTCCTTCACTCTTGTCCACGTACCGTACATTATATATCTGTCTTTACCTTATACTCCATCTTTTCTTTTTATTCAGCCATCTTTCTCAGAGCCACGCACACAAATGTAACGCCATCAAAGCCATCATTGCCCTCAGCTGCCTCGCCTCGTTTCCTCCTTGATACTTAATAATCTTTGGATACATAACGCATTGGGATCCCTGTAGTTTGTCATGATGTAATAATAGTGCATGTTGCCAATTAGGATCACAAGAAACAAGAAATTCACCAATTATCAATCATTCGGTTTATTGTGTTCTGGCTTTCTATGATTAACCACTCATGCAGACACACGCTCTTTGAATTTAGAAAATGTTGCTCCACTATTTTTAAATTTTATCTAGTTAATGAAAACTCGTTAGGCATGATACAATCTGACAAGTAAAATCACCTGAAACAACAGCCAACCAACTGTTCAACAGAGAAACGAGTTTTGGAATTTAAAAAAAAGAAAGAGTGGGGATTAGTAAGGCAACAAGTTGCCTGGACTGCCTTGAAGGGTCATCCAAATGTTTGGGCGAATATTTTCAATGCTTATCGCTATTGGTGTGAGACGAAAACAGGATCATTCCAGTAACGATGAAGGATAATATTGTTGGGAAAAAATCTGATGATGAGGCTTTCACCGAATTTGATTCTAATAATCGTTCGTCCTCATGACACTTCATCTATTCACCACAAGATTCACTGCTCAAAATTTTCCGGAAATTTCCATGCCAAGTTGCACACATGACAAATTTCACCAAATCTACCTCGTATTTAAAGCACCGAGAATTTATTATTCTGGTTCATATGGCACTAAATGTTCCAGCGATTGAAAATTCAATGACTCCTGAAGCTTAATATTACATGCAAAACGAAATAATCAAGTGCAAACTCGCAGTAATGCTCCAAATTCTTAATTTTACAGTGCATAAAGTACTAAAATTTACATGAAAGTGAAATAAAAATCATGTTTACGGAAGAATTCCAAGATTTCAGTGGTATTTCATTGGAAATACCAATTTCAGGCGGCAGTCAAATGTTAATTCAAATTGACGGCCTAAGTTTTGAATTTCTCGAGACAAATTTACCTGGATTTTGCAGCAAATCTCCAACGGCGATATTCATAATCCGTCTATTTTTCTGATTATTGAAACCGCGATGATTTCCATCAAAAAAAAACTAGTTAACCTGCAACTTAGCCTTCAAATACGGGGATACCACGTATCGACTCTCAAATTTGAGTTGCCTTGAACACAACACTTAGTAGTTTGAAAACTCAACGCTTACTGTACACTGTGCGTAAACAGGCGTTTGCCACACGGTTTGCGTACGAAAATGCCCGCCTACCCTAGTAGAAATGGCAGTGGGACGCGGGACTATGAGTATAAGCATAGCGTGGCAGTAGCGAGCTCCGCAAAATCACTCCAAATTTCTACTAGGCACCACTCGCCTCCGGCTGTGGCTGTAACCCTCAGACCAACTGAGAAATACATATATCGTAGTATCCTATTATGAGCTCAGAAGACCGTGTCGTCGATCAAGTATCGTCCTAAAATCGATCGGACCTGAATTACAAACGATAAACAGCATAACTGTTACAATTGACTACAATACATATCGTCGCCCTAGAATCAAAAGGGCGTAAGTGCCATTTTTTTGAAAATCTACAAAATTTAAATCTACATTCATTTTTTCATGAGAATACTAACTTACGCCCTTTTATTATTTAGCAAGAAAAAAATGGCACTTATGCCCTTTTGATTCTAGGGCGACGATATAATTCGTTGGATGTATCTAATCCATAGATTTTGATTAAGATGGATTGCGTAATGCAGTATTATTACATGTGTCATGAGCACATAACTAGCACGAGTGAGCCTAACGAAATTGATCCGACTCACGTAACTCAATTATTCCTGCATTAGACAGAGAGATAATCAATTGTCAGAGATATTAATTCGTGATTATTCTTTCAATCCCTAGTATTTAAACTCTCAGTGAATTAACAGATATTGGTTTGGAAAATTGGTTTGTAATCCAACAGCCACAACATACGAAAATGTTTCGAATTATGTCTATGTGTGTCTATGAACCCCCGTACTCTTGCCCACAATCGGCACGTATAACTCGCAGACAGATAGAGGTTTCCTCTCTCTCTCTCTCTCTCTCTCTCGCCACTGTTACACCATTGGGTACCATGCTCTAATTGGTAATGCTAATGGTCAGGCACAAGTATGGCCGATAATTAATTAATACGCAGACATAGTCAGACCGGTTTGCAGCCAGACCAAAATATTTGAATACCATCAGAAGTTCAGTTAATGTCGCTAACAATATTTTTTTGCCATCATTGGCTACTAGTTCCTGTTACAAATTTAGAATATTATAATGCCGACTTATAAATGAATATTAGTGTATGCAAATTCTATCAGATTTTCATGTAATACAGAGTGGTCTCACGTATAAAATTTTTTATGGATGATTCTCCATAGAATCATCAATGACCCGTTCCATGTATAGATCCAAGAATATTATTTGTAGGAAAAGTCAAAATGTTTTTGAATGTGACAAAAAAAAGTTTATTTATAAATCTATGCGCAAATATTCCCATGGACCTATCTGCACACACACCGTCTGCGGAAAGATAAGAAATTCACATGGGTATGCCCATGTAACTGCTTCCAAATATAGCAATATCAAAAAATCAAAGTTAAAAAAATTGGAAGGAAATGTAATCCAAAACTTGAGACATCTTTTTTGAAGCGTTAGAATTTTTTTCCGTGATAAGCATTGTAACTGAAATTTTTTATAGAATATCAAAAATGAACTTAAAAATTTGCGGTTTTCTTCTCTATTACCAACTGAACTGTTGCATAATATCTTGAATGATTTCGGTGTTGATTCGTTTATCAATTTTTTTTCTCTACAGGTATTGAGAGAGTGGCACCGAGGACACCAACGTCCGAGGAAGTCCACATTTCCAACACCTGTAATAAAAAGTATGGTTCGTCATATGGACGCCTCGCTCGTCTTACAGCCCTCGCTACGGCCTAAACCAATTTTTCAGTTTTTGTAACGAAATATACTATTCCAAAAGTAATGGCATAATTATATACAGTAAAGCAAATTTTATTAGAAATTGACGAAGTATTTATTCATACCTTTTTCTAATTCCTAACAATCTCGAATTTTGTTGAGAGCTGTACCAAAATGTGATTTAATGAAAAGCATTTCAAACATACTCCATCAAATTATGAATAATTTTCTGCTAAATTTCAATTGAATTAGTCAAGTTATTTTAAATTACCCATGAAGTATTTTAATAATTCATTAAATATCGTCACCGTCAATTTAATTTTTGGTAAACGACAATCAACATTTACTATGTTGCTTTAAATGCTTTCAGGATTATTTCTGCATGAAATGAAAGAGAAAGATGAATTATCCTTCTCATCTCTGTTCTCTAACATTATAAATATAATGATCAAAGGGATTAAATGAGGAGGATGGGTCAAGGGAGGGGAGGGGGCGTGAAGGTTTCATCGCAATGTGTGTGTGGAAAAAGGAGACACGATTTCCAGATGAGTAAATTAAATTGCGGGGGAGTGAAATTATATGAAAATAAAAATGGTTACAAAGAAGAGCAACTTTTCTTTCATATTGTGTACCCTACTATACGGTACGTTGACCCACCTTTGAGCTTATTCACGCGTGAACGAGTCACTGTGTCTGTGAAACTTTATACTGGAATTATGCAGAAGGGGGCGCTCGCACGATGGAATGAGAGGGAGTGAGAGCGATAGAGGAGGATAAATTACGGAGACCGTAAAAGGATTCTCAATCGTGCGTTGCAATCAACGGTGCGAATGAGGAGAATGAACCATCAACTGGATGATAATGATGCATAAATTTTTTTACAACGAAATCAGTTGAAAAATATTGTTGTAATGAAAATTTGATTGAGCATTGGATTTTTTTTATTTTGCCTCTGAGCTGAATAAATTTAATTGCAATTGTAAACAATTATGTTGGTGTCGTGTTGATAAGAATGACACTGTAATTATCAACGTCCAACATGAAGAATTGTCTTCCTGTTTGACAAGTTTTACATTTTTCTTTTAACGTTTTTCAATAATTACATGATCATGCCTTTTTTTATATCGTGAATAATATAAATCATGCAAAGTAAATAAGAAAATTGTTTGAAATTATTGAGATTGGTTGATGTCCATCATTTGCATGTTTATTATTGATGATGTTAATTATTGAAAGTTTAAATTGTTGGCGTGATTAATTATTCATTCTTCTTCTTCTTTATCCGTACGATCTAAGGTATTGTTCAATATTGTCATGTAGACAATTGTCTTATAGTACGTAGGAAACAAGTGTTATGATTCAACAGGTGAATATGACGTGATTCAATGCAATTATGGTATTATTGGCGAGTTATTATTAGGCACGCTTGTGACTACGATTCTACTGCTCGTCACGCTATTGTACTGATTATAGGAACAACAAGGTTTGAACTTGATTTCGATCGTAACCAAACTGTTGATAAATTAATGAGGTGCAGAAAATTTATCAAGGCTATCGATCTTTTTCCATCCAATCTTTAAATTCCTTCTATTTCATTGATGAAGTCAATTGATTCATTTCAATCAAGTAATCTCGGAATTAAATTCGGCTAATCCGTTGACGAAGCTCTATTCTTTCTCTTCGTGGAATAAAAATATCGAGTTCGATGGAAATGATGAAGAGGAGAGGAAAAAAAATCAAACAGAATCGAGAGACAGAAGAGAATAAGCAAAAATCTAAAGAAAGAGAAAAAAAAGGCACGCACGAGTTTTACCAATTCCAGGTACAATTAGAAGATGGGGCTATGGCTACTGTTATACTGAATTCCTGGAAAAATCCACGGACCAGATGGGCACCCACATGACTACATGGGAATTAAATGGAAAAAAACGAACGAGAAAGAGAGAGGGGAATAAACTGGTAGAAAAAGAGTACAGAAGTGATGGAGAAAGAAGGAAATAAAAATAAAGAAAATGAGATATGATTAGTCTCACGCGAGGGAAAAAACATATAGAAATGAGAAGAAAGGCATCAATGACCCAGAGTTTCTAGGAAAATTGAGCGAAATTGTTGTTGACGAAAATTCTTCTTCAATTATTGAAAAAGAAAAAAAAGAATGAAGACTAATTTTTTTCCTTTTTTTCATTCCAATTTGAATCTGATGTAGTCAATGTGAATGAATGATATGATGAATGAGCGATTCGAAGTAAATGAAGGATGATTACGTCCCAGGTTGCTCATACATCAGACTCGTCACCATCGTAAATTGCTCTCCCACATGACCTAATGGCATTATGGCAATAATCACAATAACACAGACAGTCACGAAGGAGAGAGAAAAAAAACTCTCGACACTCATCTCGGTGAATATAGTTTCAATACATAATGGTTAAAAAATTGTCGTTCAACTCTTCCGGTAACATAATTCCGCAGATTCATGATCCATATAATTTGCACGACGGTATGCGTGGATCGCGTGCACAGTAGTAGAACTTCTTGGAAAGTTTCAGACTTACCCAACTTCATTGCGCTTGAAAAAAAAAGAGCAAGTAACCCGCGAATTCTTTAACATTTTGGAACGATAGAGAAAGAGGGCGAGAGTCACATTTTATCTGCAACGATTCAGCATTCTCGGTAATTAAATTTATGGAAGCGGAAAGAGTGATGCTAACGAGGATAAAGACAACATGCACGGAATAATGTTGGAATTACCAAAATAAACCTTTATGATGGATTTAATTTATAAGAATTTTATTTAATTGAGTTATTTTGAATGTGAAATATTCTGAAAGATAATGTCTCATGAATGACTCGATTATGAAGTTTTGCAAATAGAGAATTGTAGCGTCCACCCACGCATTATTTGTCAGGCACAAAACTACACTTGATACGAAATTGTATGTACACACAAGGCAGTGATGATACTAAATGTGTCAGTGTATGGTGTTTGGACATGTGTAGTGAATATTCGAAGGAAGCGCATGCGTGAATGTGGCATGAATAATGTAGGCTTGCATAACTTCCCGTATGAAGTCACGTGACTGTTTCTCAAACGAGTAAGCGACAAACCACGTCGCCAATATGATATTTCTTAATGAGTAAAGGGTAAATTGTTTTTCTTCTTTTTTGGTGGCAAATTATTTGTTCATT
Source organism: Aleiodes sp. PSUC_FEM 10030003 (assembly GCA_018902275.1). Lineage (NCBI taxonomy): Eukaryota > Metazoa > Arthropoda > Insecta > Hymenoptera > Braconidae > Aleiodes > Aleiodes sp. PSUC_FEM 10030003. The sequence goes on from JABSMS010071468.1 coordinate 6,552, forward strand.
GTTTTACACCTTTTATTTGAGCAAATTATTTATTAATTTTTTTTGCCCTTAGGAGAAGGAAAAAGGGGGAATTGAGGGCTCCCAGCATGATCCAGAAGATGAGGAGCCTCTCAATGTTGAAACGAAAAGAAGTTGAAATTTTTCGAAGCCGGGAATGAGAGACGAACTGGTGGAAAAGAAGGGTTCGTTACATAAATTCGGAGAAGCAGTGGTGGGCCAAAAGTACAAAAGAACTTCAAAGGGGCAAAGACAAGAGGCAATAAGAGAGAAAGAGAGAGAGAGAGAGGGAGTGAGAAAGAAGTAAGGTAGAGTTGATGGGTTTGTGAGAGGAGAGAAAGATGAGGAGAGTAAAAAAATCCGGATCGTTGGCCTCACCGTTTGTTGGATGAGAAGACGCCTGCCTGCTGGTTAGACTCTACTGATTTCTGGGAAAAGAATCAAACCCATGCCGACTTACAAAAGAGATGTACTCTTTTGCATTAGATGTTTTGCCAGGAAAAAAAAGAACTTTGAATAATTGCTCAGCAATTCACTTCAAATTTTTCCCCTCAGTCCTACTCTTGTTCGCCGTCAGACATCTTCGATAATGTAGATGACACTGAGTGTCGAGCATGCCATGCGCAAATTTGACAGCCGAAATGCCTCAAAATTTAGAACATAATGAACATTAATTTACTGTTATTTCAATGATGCAATACACAATATGTCAAGTAAGAATGAATATCTGGTCCAAAGAAAATTTATTGCAGAACCAAACTAATAGCCTGCATCACCAAGAATTTGTGAAGTGATGCAGAATTTCTGTATTTTCGTCGTCTTCCAATGTTTAGGACGAATGATATCTTTGCCAAAACAAATTATAAGAATAGAGTGTATCATCGGATGTCGAAAAAAACTTCCTCATTCAGTATAATAACATTTCATATCTATCAGAACTGTCCATTTTCTAAGAAAATAATTTTCAATCCGGAAGCCTTTCGCGCCTAACTCATGAATCATTTTACCAAAAATTCGCATATCTGTAACACGAAAATGATGTTGGTATACGTGAAAGGAGTATAATGTGTACCGCCCACACAAAAAGTTGGTCAATTCTTTTCAACGAAAAAATGAAATTTATGAGGTCCACTACCATTAAGTTTCGAATTGCCGAGTAAATTCTAGGAATGTAGAGAGGGCATCGAGTGCCAAGGTCGTGAGTTGTCAAAAAAAAAAACTCAGATTAATTTTTTATACACCGCAAAGTTTTTCGTAATACCATGAAGGACAAGTTACGCATCAGGAAAATAATATATAAAACAGAAACAAGTGTATTCTGATTTAACAGAAAAAGAAGTCTAAACAATGGTAAAATTATTTTTTTGAAATTAAGTTCAATTAATAATGCTTTTTTATTCGTTGATAAACGGGAAAAAACGATGATTTTATCTCGTTAATCAAAGGTTCTCTGTTTAATATTGCTAATGGCTACATACAGAGGGGAAAGTAATTGTGGTGAAGTTGTTGGGTGTTTGAAATAGCGAAGGAGTGACTCGCCTTGGTGAAGGACGACCGGAGGAAAAGAGTGTATGTGTGCCTGTGTGTATGTTCAAACACGAAATGAGTGGGGAATTTGATTTGAAATGATATAAAAGTAGGAGAGAAGAGAAAAAAGTGAAACAATTATTTCAATGAAATTCTCACATATCCGTGAACACATGTTATGTGAATCCGCAAGTTTCGACCACAGTGACGTCAACGATTTATTGTCAATTATAATGTAGAGGGATAATTACTCATACCAATTGAGCAATTATACGTTATTGATTTTCTGGTGTATATTCTCAGAAAGATCAGATCATCCTGAGAAATAAGAATTATTAACTTTTTTTTTCCAATTCCCTTCTCTATTTACGGAAGTGATGGAATTGTTCTATTGAGTTATGATGAGTCGTCATTTTTTGCTTTGAGGATATTTCTGTCATATTCTCCAGAACGTTTCGTTCTTTTTTTTAATATGGCATAAAAAATGCACTGAATCAAATGGCAAAGAAAAGTTGTGGTGGCATCAGAGAATGCCCCCAGCATAACCTTAAATGGTTCGAATACTATTTGACCAAAACCATTTGTGTTACAATGAGGATCACATCTTGGAATTCGACGAGAATGAAGTGGATACTCTTCACACATAAACACTGCTAAAAGAAGTGTTTCGCCGAGCATCTTAGAATCAGACGCAAGGCCCAAAAATAACGTCATGTGTCTGAAATTGAGACATAGATGAGTGTGTTATGAATAATTCAAACACTATATGATTAAAAATATAGGGAAATCTTCGGTGAAGATATATTAAATCAGGAATAGAATTATTAAATCAGGAAGAATTATCCTACGTTGATAATCAATGGATTATCAATGCAAATTAAATCTAATTAGATATTACCAGACCGGCAATCTGAGGGTCGTGGGTTCAAACCCCACTTGTGCCTTTCCTATTTTTTTTCCGAAATTCGGTTCCTTAGCAATTTCGCAGTTGTAAGTCTGGTGATATCTAATTTAGCAACCGCTATTAGTGTTTGCTTCTCATTTATTTGAAATGTAATTGATAAAATGAAATTAAATATACCCACCCGAAAAAATACTCAATTATTAAACTATTCTTAAAATGTCAATACGGTGACTTTTCAGTTAAACCAGGTGATGACTGATACTTTATCTCTGTGAATTCAAGAGCTATTCGGATGCATCACAATGATATCATCCACAGATTAAGTATAACACAGACCCCTCTTCTTGGAATGAATCATTCCATTTTGTTATAAAAATCTTCTGAATGGTGGATTCAAAAACTTTGAATTCTCAACCACTGATGAAGCTGAAGAATGGCTGAATGAATGAAAAAATGAAGCTACAAATAAGGCAACATCAAATACACCACCATAAACATGACTTGTGTCCATGATTTAAAAGAATTTTCAATGCAAATATCACGCAACATTAACTTAAAGACAAAAGTCAATATCGATATCAATTTATCGAAAAACTTAATCTTAATCGTTGCAAATTCCATGTCTCTACATGTGTCGACTTATTTTTTCATCAATGGCGGCCATCGTTGAGCCCTGTGATCGGCTAAATATTGGAGAATTCTCTTGTAAAATATTTTAATTATTCTTAATCTACCATTTTTCTAAAGATCCATTAACTTTACGATAGACAGTGCGTATTTGGTGGTTTGGCGCTGTGGATATATTCAATGATTCGCACGCGGTAGGCTCGAGTTCGATCCCCGCCGGTGATACTGGCGCGATCTAATCCGGACAAAAAGTCTCGATCAGTCGCAAAATACGCCCTAATAAGGATGTTGAAAACGCTACATTAAATGATTTAAAAAAAACAATAACGCGTATCACTAACATTATAAACTACACGTTGAACTAATCATATTCACAAGTATCAAACATTCTTTTCTCACTCATACCCATTATTATTATTAATTTCCTTGAGCCAAGGCGGTTTTGTGTGACACAACACAGAGATTATGTGGGCACACAAGTGAGTGTCGCATAATTTTATACATAAATTCTAACTGTTAATCTTAGAAAGTCCATGACAATCTCTTCATAGTTAATGCTATATTAATTGTAAGAATATTACAGTATAACACTTGTAATTTTAGATTTTAATAATTATCAATCCATTTATAAATTTCAAGCACTGTAATTTTCACATAATAATAATTTTGATATTAGGTCAAATTAAATGTTATTTCAGAATTAAGTGTGATGCTTATTGATTAAGTTCAGGAATAAATTTTATTCCAGTTGAGAAGTGATCATCGTTAGTTAGAGATGTGATGAAAAGTGTTTCATTAATTTCAACAAAGCGACAGTTGATTTTATAGAATTCCATTTTAATTTTTTAATAATAAAATCAATATTCCTTGGATAATTACGATGGAATTGAGTCACAAATAATTCAAGGATATTCATCCATTATTCTACATTTGAATACTATATTCAGCACAGGTGTAGTAACAGTTTTGGATGGAAAAGGATCGATAGTACCTTCACACTGAGAGTATATCATAAAATATTAACAATTCGAATTGGACCTTTCGTAAATTTGGTACTCGTTGGAATTCTATATATGCAATTGCAGTACTCAGCCATCTATATTACAACAGATTGAAGTGAAAAAGAGAGAGAGAGATGGAGGTGAGGTGAAGTCTAATGAGAAATCGACTGCTCTGAGAGTGGCCCGATTAAAATAGAAACGTTGCGGGCGCGGAATATGTGCCGATGCGCGCACGAGGACCCGAAAACGAATTGGATAAACGCCAAAACTGTTGGACTCAACCCCGAGAGCTTCGAAAATTCCGAGCGATCTTTTCCCCAGAAATGTTTTTTCAAACGCTGACCACGCTATAAAAAAAACAAAATAACAAATTATTCATCTTTTTTTTTTGGTTCAATGATGTTGAATTTTTTTTGGTTATCTATGAATTGGGATGATGGAAAGATGGTATAAAAATGGATTAAGCACTCGCGCTATCGTTTTCATATAGGCTCTGATACCGAAACGCTGGTGTAGTTTTTTTTTCGTTTTCGTTACTGCTGAATGTTTGGAGACCCCCAAAGAATATGGGCATTGTCCTCACTTCCGGATTAATTTATGGATCATTGTTTTCCATTGAGCAACAATAATCATGTGAATTTGAGGATTGTGAGGGAAAATAATCAATAATACTGATGATCATTTTCATCAATATGTCGTTATTGCAGAACCGCATAAAACAGAAAACCAAAATTCACGGCGCCACGGGAATTATCTATCTCACTTACACTCTCCAATTCCATTACTATCTATCAATTTTTTATTTTTCCATTTCGTTCAATACCAATGGTATAAATAAACCGAGAAATATTTATTGATGACCTTTTTTTTTAAGTAGTCATCGAAATGAAAATGTAAATTGAAGAAAAGTTGAGGTTGATATGAATTTGGCCAATGAGAATATTACACGTATTTGCCTTCCGGTTTTGAATACATAACGTATTTCCAAGAATTCAGTTCTAAGTTTTGCAGCAAGGACGATCGTTTCAAACCGAGTGGTATTTCTAGATTATCCATGTACAGTAAGACGAGGAAAAAAGAAAAAAACAGCAAGAAAGAATAAGAGTGAAGAGTAGGGTGACTAAGAGGATGGATAGAAGAAGAAGGCGAGGAAATGTTAAGGTGCCGAAGAACTTGTGTGCTGTTGCTGCTGGCTTTATGCCATATTGTGCTCTTTTTCTTATATTTTTTGCTCTCTTGTTCATTGCATACACCGATATTTCTTACGGCGCCCGCGTGGGAGCGGAATTCCCTGATTCCTCTCAAACACAAGATCTATCACCAAAATACGATATTTAATTGTCATGTTTTGACAGATAAATCTGTCTGATTGTAATTGATTCATGAATTTTTCACTCTTTCTCGTGACAATCTAACGGCGGTTCATTTTAAGGCGCCAACTAGGCGCTATCCAGGTCACAATAAAAATCACCACAATCATTTAATAAAAGACAGAAAAATTTTGTTTTCAAAGAAACTTGATAGAAAAAAAGGCTCGTCACAATGACGTAGGCGTTGAAAATCATCAGTGTCGTTTTCGTTCATTCATTTAACGTTCAGAGTCCAACGCCAACTCCCACTAACGCCCACTTATGTACGTTTGAATCTCTTTGACCACCGCTGTATGAGAGAGTAGAGTTTATAGTAGAGAATACGTTTTCCCAATACGTGGAATCCCTCGGTAATTCTGAGAAATTACAAATACACGATCCAACGAATTTACTGAATTATCACGAATGTTGCATGGAATATGGATATGAATAATACTTTAATAGTTCGTGGAATTATTAATGCAGCGATGATCACGAAGTGATAATTATTTCGTTATTTGTGATGAAATTCGTATTTAACATTCCGAAAGGTAATATATTTGAGTCAATTAATTGATTGAATTACTTCATTTTTATCTTATTATAAAAAACCATTTAACGCCATCCTCCGAAAATAAGTTTTGATTCACATAAAAGTTTTTATTCACCCGTACACCGTTATGTCTCTACTGCAATTTTCTCGTTGCCATCAATCTAAGCCGGTCGAATGTTTCTTTACTTTTTTATTACAAAACAAATTTTTTTTCTCCTACAATTTTTTTTTATTTCATGGTAATTTTCCTGGCTATACACGTGGAAATGTTCGAGGCGCACACAGTGTTGTGGCAAATTAGATTCTACGAATGGCCATGAAATCGCGGAGAATGATTTTGCGGGCTCTCTCGAACCGCTCGATTAGCAACTACCTAATTTCTTTTAGCTTGTTGTTTCTTTTATTTTTCATTTTTTTTCCTCTACTCTCTTATTCTTCCTCCATTCGTCATTCTGATACGACTTCAGTGACGCGCACACAAGAGCGCAGCACGATCGATTCTGCGAACGTGAACGTCGTTCAACTCGAACGGCCCCTCTGTCGATTTTTATGTGTTTCCCTCTTGTGTATTTTCCTGTACCACATCATCTTCGAAGTTTATGCATTTTCTCTCTTTAAAGTCACTCCAAACTAGTTTCAAATATTTCTCATAACCATCTATTTTATCAGGCCAATAGGGGTTAGAGTTCGGAATTTAATGGTAAATGTTATTTTATCAAGTATTATTAACCGTTTAGATTAAAGACAATGAAAGAGATAATGTGATTTTTTTTTCAACTGTATCAAATAAATTGATTGAATTCACTCAGTAACCTTGTGTTGTATCACTTCTACCACGGATCTGAATCTTCCTCTTATCATAATCATTGCTCTGCATCTCTGATAAACAGATACAGATTATTGCAAATTAAAAATTGAAAAGAAAAAAGCATGCGCACATTTTTTACTGATAAGAACTCAATTGTTTGGGAAAGTTGACACAATGTTGTATTGCATCAATTTATTTACCAAAAAGCCCTATAAATTCTTTACAACTTCGTCCGACAACAATGAAAAATCAGACGTTGATCCATAAAAGAAATACGATAAGGTTAAATTTGATGGGGCCAGCTTCAAGCAAGGTAGCTACAACGAGCATTTATAGTAAAGATAAGGGGAAAAAATTTGAAGGGAACTTGTAAAAATGAATCTGAGATTAATCACAAGAAAAAAAAAAGATAGAGGGAAGAGCTGTGACTCAGAGGGATTGGCCACGCTCTGATAATCATTGACGCAATGATTGAAATAAGTGAAGAACATTCGTTATAATTAACTCGTCCTATGCCAATAAACATACATATATGATTGGCGCAATAATCTTTTTCTTCTTCTCTCTTTTCCTCTCAATTCTCGATCAATCGATCGTTATTTAGACAAGGCTCCTGTCTAAAGATACGAATCGCTCTTCATAATTGGACTACCACCAAGTAAATGCCATGATAAATAATTGATAAAATCATTTAATCGATCGCCGTTGGTCATTGATCGTAGAATTAGTGAATATCTCATATGTAATTTGGAAAGAAACATATCAATAGCCATAAATTAATTCACACATAAACTCACGGAATGTGGAATCCGGTTGCTAAGCGGTTAGAGAAATTCTGAGTGTAATGAAGTAATGATCTCAAATTAAATGACATTCTTTTGAATATATTGTCGCTTTAGGTACAAGCACGCAGTATCTGTGAAAAAAGAACGTAAGCGCGGAGATACATGTCTTTCACATCAATATTGGTACTTATGCCATCTTGATACTTCAATTCTGATTAGACCAAACAAGATCAAGGATATCATAAAAAATCTCTTACAATTTGGGTGATACGCCTCTTTCACTCTAAAATGCAGTATTTTTTTCCACTTACATCCCTTTGTTCCTAACGCGATGATATATCAACTGTTGAATAAAATAAAATAAGTTAAAATGATCCAAAGAATATCCGTAGATTGTTAGTAAATGAAAATTCAAGATCAGTAGCTTGGCTGTGTCAATGTGTCAGAGGATAAGGCCCGTAACATCGTAAGCATGCCTTTTAAGTCCACAGACAAGTAAAGATGGTATGCCTCCTCTCTTCTCCTCTCTCTTTTCCATGAGACATTGAATCCTGCGAAATGCTCCTTCACTCACCACATCACCCAATGAAATCCCTTTCGCTTCTCCTCTACTCTTCGCGTATCGTTTCTTCTCATCGTTCGGTAAAGAATCCCAAAGGGGCCCTTCACCACAAGCCTTTCCTCCTGAGTAACTTTTATTCATACACTCTTATATCCAATCGGCTAAACTGGACTCGTACACCAATGGAATATAAAGTTTCCAACATACAACACACAAATGCCAAGTAAAAGAAGACTTGAATGAAGAAGCTCCCTCTCGCTTCTTCTCCATAACTTCTGTGCAACGCAGAATCGATGAAATCCACCAGTCACGTTGACGAGTTTGGTCTTCGTGGAAATCCTTCATGTCTACAACGCTTCCCTTTTACCCCCTTGCATCAAATAAAATCTCTCTCTTTCTTTCTCTTTGATTGAATGGAATTGTCCACTGATGGATGCGCATTGCGTGCTACAAGAAACATCAGTTGAATATAACTCTTGGAATGACCACTGATCGAATTCTTAGATGCGATTTCAATCATCAAACTTGTGGCAAGGTTATCTCTTTTAACACGAAAATATTCTTTGATCATTGAGTTTAAAATATCGCGTTTGAAGAGGCGTCTCAATGGGGGTTATTTTTTTAAAAGAAAAATCAAAAAAGAAAGTGATTTCCTGAAACATGAAGAATTAAAGCAATAAAAAAACTGAATGACTAATGAGATCAAAGTTTCAATTAATTTAATATAATGTTATTTTGCTTATGTATCATTATAGCATGGAGAAGTTGAGCTTTTATTGAAGATGAACACCCACACAACGAGAAGTGAACGAGGATAAAAGGATATGAGAGACCTGTTTCTCTGTATTTTCATTGGATAATATAGGGTAGAATGAAATGGGGTGGGAGGATTGTAAACTTCAGACAGTGACTTTCATGGCAAAACACGAGTACATCTAAAACTGAGAGACTAACGAGTAAAAAGCATGAATGGACTTCAGATAGCTGCCGTAACTTATCTACCTCCTGGTTTTCTCCTTTATTGTTATTATCCACTTGGTTTTATTTTTTTCCTGTACTTGTCTCTTTCACAATTCTTCATTGTATTCAATGTTTAGTGGAAAGAATACTGTAATTTTCATTGACTAATCTCGTTAAATTATGATAATTTCTGATTTTGATTTGAAGATATTTCACATTCGGAAATGTAAAAAACTTTTCAATACAATTTTGCATAAAACTACAATCGAAATGAGAGAAAAGAAATAAGAGAGACACACTCACCCACGCAAAGATCCGAAGAAAGAAACTGAAATCAACAGAGACATATACACAAGTGTGGGCAGATTATTTTCGTATTTAAGCCATCAGGCTTCTATATATCTTTATCTATCTTTCGTTCTCTTTCTCACTTGGACAACGTAAATTGCTGGGGTATTTGACGTCCTAAGAACCAAAGTTTCACAGCCAACTCTCATCTCTTAAACCGATAAACTTCTAAGGATGGTTGAGCAATTCTTTTTTTTTCTCACATCGTTGTATCACGGGTGATAAAATTGGAATGACTACGTAAATTTTGGTAGAATCAGTGTGGATTTCACAAATTTCATTATTTTTTATTACCAATTTTTTCATCAGTATCAGTATAACATATGAAAATACTGATTTCTTTTTTTCTCCCAAAACGAATCAGTCCTCTCTTCGTGAATCTTACGCTGAGAAAGTTCCAATGAATTCCTCGACCTGAAGAAATTTTATTGTCAGTTTTTTTCAATACTCTAGTAAATGCTTTTACTTGAGCTGCATATTTTTGAGTGAGAATCTAGATTATTCATTTTATGTATGCGAAACTAGTTCTCGCAATGCTCAATTGACAGATAATTCAAACATAGAATGAATATGATAATGAAATGAGAAATATCATTGACGATTATTTCTAGAGAAATAAAAAAATAATTGGATGGCAGTAATTATTATTCTCTAATGATCGACTGATCGATATGACTTGGTTCAAGAACGCCAGGTCAAGCCTGAACACGTTCAATTCAATCCGGAAAAAAGCCCGATTTAAACTTGCGAAGCCGCATCTGAATGGAAAACTTCAACACAGATAAAATGTATGAATTTTTCGGATGCAGAGGAGTGTGAAGTGGAATCATGACTATAATTATCATGTTATATATTGTAATTATTTATGGCATTAATGCGCCGAAAAAAGGAAAAAAGGCTTTATTCGAGTCTTTTTTCTTTGGGTGTTGGGTATATTGTTTAGTCAATAGTAAGTAAAATCCCGCATATCGAAAATCTTTGCTCGGAAGACTTATGAAAATATTTCCACACATTGTTTGAGTTCAAACTCCAAAGGAAGAAATCAATAGACGCCGAATTATTATTAGTTAAGATCCTTCACTGAATTAGAATATGAATGAAACAGACTTTCCAAAGATCCGTTACTGATATCACTCCAAAATTGCGTTACTGATACCTAAAAGACTCCTTAAAGAAGCATCAGAAGTCAATAGCTTGTCTCATTGAATGTTCCAACGAAAAACCTCCGAACCTTCCAACGAAACTGATATAGTTCAAAGAATCCATCGAGCTTCATCATCTCTAAAAGGACGTTTTCTTCAACATTGGCTCTACTCATGAATCCCAAATATTTTTTTTATTATGAAAGATAATAATCTCATGATACTAAGATGTTTCATGTAAGAAGAGAAATCAATAGGTCTCTATCACAATTTCAGGGTAAATAAACCTTAGACAGTTACCAAGGATATCCATTTCCTTCAGGGCTGTTGATGGTAAAGGTTTGATGTATTTACGAGCGCCCTCAGTGATTTAGGATACTTCTCTATGTCTCCAATACACTCTCAAACCCTCAATTCCCTTATTTATGTTTGTTCTCTCATTCCTTAGTTTTTGTTTCTTCTCCTTTATTTTTATTCTCTCTCATTCAATTATTTACCTGTGAATTTGCATCATTTCATTACTCAGTTCTTTCAAGGATTTCTTATCCCAAGAGTACTTGAGTTTATTTCAAGTATGAAATACCATTTCTACACATCAGAGAAATGAAGAACAATTTTTGAGAAAGCCTTTGAGTTTCTTTTTTTATTTCTTCTCATTCTCATTACTTCAAGTATTCTCTGATGTAATTCTTCGAGTTAGATACCAGTTTCGTTACTCAAACGCTGATGCTTTTGAACACACACACACACTGAGATACTCAAAGTTGCTCCTTGGACAACTCCAGAAGCCCTTTGAAAAGATAGGAGAGTTTTTGGAAGAGGAGGAGGAGAAGATGAGAGAGAGGGCTTATGGGGAGTTCCACTCGGTGAGCCTCTTCTGGTGCCGTGGCAGCCAGTCGATAATATCTTTGGGACGTTTCCTGGCAATTTGCGGTCCTTTTGTCTCAAGCATCCCCCCCACTACAGACTCACTCTTTGGATAAAAGGACCATGGAACTATACACGCAGATAAACTAAGGCTTTTCTGTCTTTCAACTTCTCGAAAAGCCATTGACTGCTGAGACACTATTGTTCCTCATAACCAATGAAGGGTCCAGAAAATGGTTAACGATTCATTTGTTAGGTTATTAATAATGATTGTGATAATTCTGCCATGATAAATGGACGTAAATCTTGCGCATCAGTGTTGTTCAATTTGGGATGAATTTAATGGGGGACGTCGATTTTTCACTGAAAAGTGATGGACCTCTCCGGAATGATGCAGCGAAATAATAATATCAATAATAATGATTTCACCCTCTTGCATTTTTCTTCTCTAGTCAGGAGAAACTTAGGAAAAATCCTACGTTCGTTCAAGTGGAATTTCAAACTGAAGATTTAAAAAAATTCTATGAGTGCATTTCTATGGAAGATATAAGAATTTCCCCACTGGAAGTTCTACTCAAAAGTGCTAATTTTACTACCATATCCGTTCATCTAGTCGTTCCGAAATCCGTTTCTCTCACATTTTATGAAAAATTAATACCAGGCAAATTCTCTGAACCCTTGCGCTAAAATTACACGAGACGAATAAAATTGAAATTGGAATTTTATAAGTCCTTACGTTATTTTAAAACATAAATTGTGTAATATCTAAAGGGCTGTCTGAAGGGCGTAAGTGCCATTTTCTAAAAAATTTACAAAAATTGAATCCGCAGTCATTTTTTCATAATAATACTAACGCCCTTTTATTAGTTATGAAGAAAAAATGGCACCTACGCCCTTTTGATTCTACAGTGACGATATATGTATATAATATATAGAATAGTGCCGTTGCATTCTACCATTTCCATTACTTAATCGGTACGATGCACCGACAACATTCATTGAATTAAAGGGGAGGGTGGAGGGTATTTAATTTTGTTTTCGATTCTTTGAAAATTTCTGGATGGGATACCATATTTCAGGAATATTCTGTGACAATTTAAAGTCGATCCGAGAAAAATTGACGGAGATACAGCAAAAGAAGTGGACAAAAAAAGGATCAATCGAACTAAAATCAAAACCACGCTTCAAAGCAAAGCAGGTTGGCTAGCCGTAGACAAGAACAACAACGTATTCTGGACACCTCTGAACCCGGAATTGAAGACTCTATGTAAGTAAAAAAAGTACCTCTTTATTTATGATGAGTTTTGAAATTTCTCAATGTCAAACTTTAAATCGTTTTTCCCACAACTTGCTCTTTAAAAGTCGGTGAACACTGTCACTCAAAATCTACTTAACCGATCGACGTTGATTTTTCGCACGCTTTCCCGTGTAGAAAAAAATATATATTCTAAAAAATATAAATCAAAA
>JABSMS010071479.1:0-19423 GCA_018902275.1 Aleiodes sp. PSUC_FEM 10030003
TATTGATGTTTTTGTGTGTAAGGCTAATACGCACTAATTGGTGGTATCAAAAGTGGAAAAGTTGATCAAAAAGATATACCGATGATATTAAAATTGAACCAGTGTTTTATTTGTTGTTTCATTTTTTTCAAATTTTTCTTCAAAAATTAAAAATTTCCTTGAATGTCTTTATGTACAAATAAATTTTAACTGCACTAATAACCATGTCTCGAGTCCTTTCTTCATTGAAAACAAATAAAATAACTCAATTGAAAATTATTCATCTATACAAAAACATAAATCCCACTATCTTGTTTGAAGACCTCTGAATCCTCTTGCCAGAACAAACTTTTCAGAAGACTCATCTCTCGTTGCTGCTGGTCTAACAATTTTAACCGTTTTGTAAAATCTTCCTACATCCTTTTCAAATTGTGGAGATCTCCCACCATCCCATAATTTAACAACAAAAATACCATCAACTTTGGAAACTTGTAGTGCAAATTTCAAAGCAGAATATGCCAAATCTGTAATCAATTCATGATCCATCTCCTTGACTCCAGTTGCATTCGGTGCCATATCAGATAGAACAATATCGATCAGATCTCCATCCAAAAGCTCTTTGAGTTTTTCCTGTGACTCTTTCAACGTGAAATCCATGTTTCCAAGTATCATTGCACCATCAATCTGATGAATCGGATTTCTGTCAATGGAAAACACTTTACCAATTGGTTTATCAGGATCTTTTCCATTAGAATTTGTTGCTTTAACTGCTACCTGTGTCCAACTACCCGGTGCCGCACCGCAGTCTACCACTTTTAAGCCAGGAGTAAGTATTTTAAATCTTTCATTGATTTCTAAGAGTTTGAATGCACTCCGACAACGATAATTCTCTTGGCGTGCTTTTTCCACATACGGATCTTGCATTTGCCGGGTTAACCATCTCTGTGAGCTTGAAGTTTTACTTTTCAAATCCTTTGGCATTGTTTTTATTAAGAGTCTCGTTGACGTGTGGAACTGCCGAAATTTTATCATACTTTTGCCAATCTCCATTACACAATCTGAAAGTGAATGATAACAATAACTCAGAATATTACATTTCTTCATTATAATTTTAATTTGAGTTTCACAATGGGGTTAACTCTCGATTCATTTCCAGAATCTCGTGAACGATTTGTCATATTTACCGTTTTAAATACTCCAGTAGATAAATAAATAATTATTTTAGAAGCGACAAATTCCACTAATTTTCGTTATAGTTAAGTGGAGTTATTACAACTTTGAAGAAAATCACAACTTATGATGAACCACGAGACATTTGAATATATCAGCTGTTCGGAACCATCAGCCATTTTGAACGAATTTCTTGGTGTTGACGATTGGTGGCAGCAGGGTAAAAGAGTTCTCGGTTTGAGGGGAGTAGCGCCACTGGTTTTAATAACAGAATAACAAAATAGTATATACACAATAGTAGTATCTTTATTATTGTTTTGTCATTTTCGGAGCCATTGAAACAGAATTGAGCTCGCACAATCTAATAATGGTCTCAAGGAATTGTGATGATGCACACTTCTTTCGTATTTTAGAACAATTCCAATCGGTTAAAAATAATTCACATACAATTCGAATAATTTCAGTTCAATAATTTAAATATTTCGAACATTCACTCTAAAATGTCGGTAATTTGCGTGCGCAATATTATTTCAGTGCATTGAAAACCTAACGTTACTCTACAGTTATTTTATTCTGTGGTTTATCAGCTGATTGAATGGACGCCGTTTTGTTGAGTTTTGTGTTTGCCCTTCTATTCAGACACAGTTATCATCATGAGTGAAAAATGGTGACGACTCACTTCTATGAAACGTTTGATAACACAACAATTAATTGGACTGGTGTATCTTTGATAAGTTACTGATTCGGAGTACATCTAGATAGTTTTATTTTAAATGAATTTTTATCATTATTCATGGACTAAAGTATGAATCTTACGGAGGGTAATCCACACAGCAATGGCCTGCTCTATGCCGGTTTCAATCAGGATCAAGGTACATATGTTTTTTAAAGTGATATCATGATTTTAATCTACCCGTATTTTCACGCCTGCTCCGAAATTATTTTGAACTTATGAAGATACCTTATGAACTTATGAAGTTCATATAATAATTGAGAAAAATTGAATTTTCGGCATATTCTAGGGACCAATAATTTCTCAATTATTTGTTCGGTTTATCCAATTTGACCTGAGATTATTTTGGAAAATGATATGAAAACAGGTTAATTTATTTTACTTAATTCGAAGGTCATACTGTTTTGCATTGATTTTTAAAATGAGGATTGATAATTTGTTGATGAAAGAGTTTTATTCAATTCTGTTTTCAATGCTTACAGGATGTTTCGCATGTGGAATGGAGAATGGTTTCAGAGTTTACAACTGTGATCCACTGAAAGAAAAAGAAAGACATGATTTTAATGGTGGTGGCTTGGGATACGTGGAAATGCTTTTTAGGTGTAATTACTTGGCACTCGTAGGTGGTGGTAGTAAGCCTATGTATCCAACAAATAGAGGTAAATGAACAGATGAAAACAGCAAAACGAGTTTGAGAAGTTAATAATAGGGGAAGGTGGGATAAGATGAAGCTGATAAGTATTTCAAGGAATGAAGATATACTGTGAGGGAATACTAACAATCTCTGAAATTGTGTGTTCATCAATTCCAGAGCAAGAAATGAGAATCGAGAAAAATCAAAACTAAATTTTACATATTTTATTTCGTCTTTCTCTCTTCATTTAACCACATTCTTCTACATTCATGATATTAATCTCTTTTTCCAGTTGTGATATGGGATGATTTGAAAAAATTACCAGCAATTACATTAGAGTTTAATGCACCAGTAAAAGGAGTAAAACTGAGAAGGGACAGGATAGTTGCTATTTTAGAAGGAGTCATAAAAGTTTACACATTTACTCAAAATCCCCAACAGCTTCATGTATTCGAGACAAATCCAAATCCACGAGGTTTATGTGTTTTATGTCCAAACAGTGATAACTCGCTTCTTGCCTTTCCTGGTAGAAAAAATGGCCACGTTCAGAGTAACAATCACATTTTTAACGTTCTCACATGTTTCCAGTTATTGTGACGATGATGTTGAGGTTTCTCTTATTATTATTGACATTGCTATTATCATTATTATTACAGTAATTGACTTGGCAAATACGGAGAAGCAACCGTTGAATATTGAAGCCCATGAAACGCCACTATCATGTATTGCACTTAATCTCCAAGGGACTAGATTAGCTACGGCTTCAGAGAAAGGCACTCTAATACGTGTCTTTGATACACAGAGTGGGAATATGATCAATGAATTGAGACGTGGTGCTCATCATGCCAATATTTACTGGTAAACATTTGTCGCGAATGAATAGGGGAAGATGGGGTAAAATGGACACTCGAATTGCACGGTTCGAGATAGAGATTTTCTGATGATTCCATTAGAAAGCTGAGGAAATTTTAGTAAAATATATGTGCCAAAATTAATTTTTTTAATATTTTAGAAAATTCGAGATTTCTGGTCAAAATTTGAAGGGGTTCCCCTTTCCAAAATCTAAAAAAATCACTTTTTTTGGAATATCTCTGGTTCTATTGGTCGTAGCTCAAAAACTCAAAAACCAGCTGAAAGGTGAGCTCATTTCCCATCGATTCACGTAGTTCAATTTTTTTTTTATCGATTTTTCAATTTCTTATAGGTCATTTTCCGAAAATCAGTTTTCGCTCTATATCTACTTGAAAAATCGATAAAAAAAATTTTGAACTACGTAAATCGATGGAAAATGAGCTCACCTTTCAGCTGGTTTCTGAGTTTTTACGCTACGATTAATAGAACCTGAGATATTCCCAAAAAAGTGATTTTTTTAGATTTTGGAAAGGGGAACCCCTTAAAATCTTGACCAGAAAACTCGAATTTTCTAAAATATCAAAGAAATTAATTTTTACACATGTTTTCAACTTGAAATTTCCTCAGCTTTCCAATAGAACTATCAAAATAAACCTGTCTTTAATATTTCCCTCGATTTCTTGCGATTTTCATAATATATAACATCAAAACTAGGGTGTGTCCATTTTACCCCACCTTCCCCTAAAGAAATAGCGATTTTGTTGTTTAATCAAACTATTCTTTTCTTATTACTATTCTTTCTCCTAAATTCCAGTATAAATTTCAACAACGATTCAACATGGCTCTGTGTAGCGAGTGATCATGGAACGGTTCATGTGTTTGCGGTTGAAGATCAGAAATTGAATCGTCAATCGAGTCTTGCATCAGCAACATTTTTGCCAAAGTACTTCAGCTCGAACTGGAGCTTCTGCAAATTTCAAGTACCAGGTGGCTCACAGTGTATGTGCGCATTTGGCACGAATAATAGTATTATAGGTATGAATGCAAATTGATTCATTCTATTGATATTCGAAATTACATGTATTGGAATAAGGGCATCATATTCTACTTTGAATAGCCTTCGAGGAATTCATATATTTTCCTATTATATTTTTTTTTTTAGTGATTTGTGCAGACGGCAGTTACTACAAATTTGTGTTTAATAACAAGGGAGAGTGTTCACGAGATTTTTACGCGCAATTTCTCGAAATGACCGACGATAAAATGTGACCTGTTTCAAAGTCAGAAAACGATTGACATGAGAATGGAAGAAATTGATAAAAATTATTAAAAGACATTTCAGCTTCATGTTCAATGGCAATGAGTCAATTACAAGAAATGAACGTTTAAAAATAACGCAGTTTCGAATTTATGATGAACCAAGTGATGATTAAACAGATTGTGATTTTTGTATGTTATTTTGAAAAACTTTTCAAATGATTTATTAGAACAAACGTCATTCTTATTAGACTCAATTTTGACGGTGATGACCACATAGTGTAAACTAGTTTGAAACTAGATTTGTTGGAGATAATGGACAGGCCCTATTGCCAAATTTTCCTGTCATATCATGGAATGAAAAGTTGACAAGATTAATGATTATGCCAATGATAATTTGGCATAAATAATTGCGGGTACAAATTCATTTTTGTGCAACAATCAAAACCATAGACTTTATCCAAACTGTGAAAATGAACATAGTCATCAATATTACCAAACTACTTTTGACTACAATGAAAAAAAAATAATCAAGCATAATTGATTAAATTAGTTTAATCCAGATTTTGTTCAAATCTCAGAAAATGTCTCGAGGACGTATTTTTGAGTGGACATGTCAGTGATTGTGGACATGAATTCATGATGATTATTTGATGAAGAATAAAATTTGAATTTTAATTTTGGATAATAATTAATTTAAATGTTTACGAAGTGATTTATCGATTATCAGGAAATTTGTAATTGCACATCTAAGCCCCAAATTAACTGACCTGTCCACTTAACTATTCAAAAAAGGAAACAAAGTAGAACAGGAATGAACGACGAACATAGACTCGTTGAAGCTTTATTAATAGTTTAATCGCACACACATAATACACATACATAAGAGGAAGTGACTACCCTATGAATGCAGATATTGCCCTAAAATTTCCTTAAGATATAATCACTCTTGAATAAAGGCTAAAGAATATTGCAGAAAAAAAAGACAATAGAAATTCTGATAACAATAATCCTCCAATTACCCTAGAATTTTCCATATAAAAAATAAAATGCGAAAAATCTAATAACTGTTTAAAATTATTATACCATACTTTGTTCGTGTTTATAAAATTCATTTCGTTTATCATGTGAAGAAAAATCTTAAAAATATAATTTTGTGTTTCTAATACTGTAAAATATTAAAAGAACACAGCTTTGATGATAAAAATATTGATACATTCATTATCTTAATTTTAATTAACTTTTAGAGCTATTCCGCATTGACACACATTTTTAGAAATATTATTGTACCTCTAAGTATGCCTACGTGCGTGATTACAAGTCTTGCAGTTGCGTATCAAAGATTTATTATCGTTAACCAAAAAAAGGTGCACTAAAAAAATTTCCCTCTTTATATCTTTGCAATGCACACATTTTTTTAAACTCTTTCCCTCATGTTTTTGCTTGAAGAAAAATACCCATCGATTATATGATGGTGTTTGCTGCCAATTATTTTTAATTCAATTACGACGAAAGGAAAGAATACATCCTTACTTATTTGACACCAAAAAATGACAACGGATGCTTCACCTGAGAGGCTGTCTCCCAGGTAATTCTTCAGGAGAGGCATTTTTATGTTTTTTTTTAAAGTTTAAGCATTTAAACTTCGTAAGGTATCTGAGTACCTTGATGAAGTCGAACTTTTCCATTGCTCGTACCTTCACCAGGTGTTAATGCATATTTGCTCTTCTTGGCAGGATTAATTTCGTGAATTAATCCAGTTTTTTTGGTCTCCAGACTCTTGTAAGTACTGTAAACAGCGAACCATATGTAGAGACTTATACTCACCATAACTAATACGAGAAGACCTGTAATTAATCATTAATTTAATTTCAAATTTATCAAAGTTCCTTGAAGAATGAAACAGGCAACAACTCACGATCAGTCAAATCAGCTTTCCCACCAAGAATAGCAATGAATGGACAATCTTGTTGAACAAGGAACAGTGATAAGATGAGTGTAATGATAGTTGTCATCATTATCATCAACCATGGAGCCATGAAGTGTCGATTATTCTGAGAGAAATTCATGAAAAAATTCATGTACGTATTTACATTAATTTATATTCATTGAACTTACGATCAAAACTCCATAGAGGAGTAAAATTGTAGAGATAAAATGAAGAACCGATATGGCCAGTCCAGAGTACATAGAGTAAACTTTTTCTAGAATTCAATTATCATATTATTATTAACTTATTTATAGAGAGTTTGAAAAGAAATAATGAAACAATTTTTAGAATACCAGTAGCATTATGATGGGCCACATCCATTCGCCTTGTATTCAAGTGCATCGACGAAATTTCTTCCAGAGCCTCTCGCTCGAGAGCATCTTCAGAATCTCTTGCTACCATCTCCTGGATGTCCATGGCATGTGCCAGGGCAAGGAGGAAGAACGTCATTACGACTCCAGATATGAACTATGATGAATAGGAATGGTGAATTAATTTCTTTCCGCATGAAACTAAATGTTTTTAATTTTATTTTATGCACTTACTAATTGCAAAATTGCGATGAGAACGGTGCCCTGCTTCAGACTGAAGCAGTGCAAGAAATTCTTCAACAGTCCGGCCTTCATCTTCCAATTTTTTATCTTCAATTTTTCTTTTACTTTCCACTACTAAGAATTTTATTGCGAATTCTGAAGAGAGAAAGAGTGGAACTCATTGATAAGTATTGAAAAAAATGACATAAATTCACATATAGAATAATTGCATTTGAATTTCTAAGTAAATAATTACAGTTCCTGGCTACGTTGCTCGTATGGGCCCACAAGCGGCAATCAATAACTAAGCTATCGTCTAGTTCCAGTTGGATGAACTCAAAACACTTGCAAAATTGAAAGAATCACTCAAATTAAACTGCTAATTCTCTCACACTTTGATGGGGAAGAATAAACATGAACGATTAGATCTAAAGAGGTGCCTGATCGACAGTAGAAAGCAGAGTGCTATTTTTTTTCTAAATTACGTGCAAAAAATGAGTTCGACCGATGCACTGTACCTCACACAGTCGACAGCCCTTTCATGAACATCCCCGAAGTGGTTTTGGCGAGTCATGCGCGTTGAATACCTCGACCCACTATTATTTACCTCAAAAATTGACGATTCAAATATTTTGAAATTATTGCTGTCACTTATTTCAAACTCCATAATGTCTTTGGCATTAGATTAAATAAAATTCGGAGACTAAATCATTAAAATTTTCTAAAGTTTTATACAATTATGATTGTCAATACTTTAATATTCATGATAATTATGAATAAAATGCATGAAAAAGGAGAGCAAAAATTAAACGTGATGAGTTGCGAAAAGAATCTCATTCAAATTGACAAAACAAGTTGGTTCGATCATATGAGTCATATTTCAAGTAGTCATAGAAACGCAATGGCCCTGAATTCGATATTGCATTGAGATATGAGACGGAATTCGTTGTTTCTCTGAATTACTTAATCATAAATCTCATCAAATTGTGAGAAAAAATTCTTCTTGTGATGGAACGAAAAGAGCAGAGAGTTGGTCTTGGGGTGGGAGCCTTTCATAATCCACCTCGTGCACAGTACAGCGAAGAAACGCGAAATCTCATAAAAAGTTCGTTTCCAATATTAACCTCTGTGATATTGAATTACAAGGATTGAAACGAATTAATCCAGTTATTCAATTGTGAATTTTTTTTAAGCACTAATGGAGGAATCCAAGCTGTCTATGATGCAGAGGAAATCAATTCAAACTGCTGTGGATAGAGGTGAATCGCTCCCGCTTCCTTCGAAAGTTACGCAATCGAAAAACGAACCGAAAGGGGTGAATATATATTTCTAAAAGTAATGTACACGGTTTTTTTTGTTTTCTTTTGTAAATTCAATAATTGAGGAAACAATTTTTAGACAAATTATCCTGCTTACTGGAAGAAAAGGTCGCAGGATGCAATTGTCAGGAGTGGAGCTTACGAAAGAGAACAATATCGAAGGACTGTGCCTTTAAGTAATAAAAAAAACTTTATTTTCAGTTTTTATTTCTGGCGATTTTGCATAAAGAACCTTTTGTACTTTTCTCTAGTAAATAAGGATCAACAAAAGAGGCATTTGGCTTGCATGATGGCTTATGGAAAAGATATGCCGGAAACTCCACATGGATCCGGACTTCTGTACCGAACAAGAAAAGAACCCACGCTCCCTGAAGACGTTGATCCTCTTAACGATCGTAAATATCCTACTCTGATTATCATTATTAATATTTATCATGAGTTAAATTTCTTGTGCATGTTTTATGAAAATCCCTTTACTCAGTTGTACAAGGAATACGCGAACGCATGGACTTTTTGAATGATATGGAGTCCCTGGGACTTGGGAAGAAGTATCGTCCGATGATTCAGCAGGAAATTGCACAGAAAATTCGAATGATTGAGTCATTAGACGATAAGAAATCAACGGAAATTGAAATGGAGATTGAAGGTTTGAAATTCCAGAGACCATCACCTAAACCGTTTCCAATGGGTGAATTAGAAAACGAGTGAAGGTGACTGATTGTGCGAATGATTGGGATAATTGTTACTGAATAAATAAAATGGACAACGAACTGCTAGAATGTAAAAATAAAATCATTGAAAATTTTGATTTGGGCAGTTTCAATTATTTAAATGGTCTTCAACTTTGATACTAAAAATAAATCCTTTCATCTATTTTAAGCTACTTATCGCGCAATTCAAGTTAATAAAATCAGAATTTCTGAACGATCACGCGAGTAATTCTTCATTCACAAACACATAGGGGGAAGATGGGGCAAAATGGACTCTTCAAGGAAAATGTCAAGATGGAATTTTTGAAAAAAGATCATGAAGAAAAAAAATTATGCAAATGGAAAAAAATCAAAATTTCAAATATTTTGACAATACAAAAAAATCGGAAAAACCAAAAATCGTCCAGATTTTTGCAAAAAACCATCTTCGCAATTTTTTTTTCGAAAACTTCAATATTTCAAATTTTAATAATCCAATTTTTTCTTAAATTTCGAAAAACATTCCGTGAAACTCGATTTTTTCATAAATTTTTCGAATTATGGATTTTCCATTTTGCCCCACAGGTCCATTTTACCCCGCTCTCCCCTCTACAAAAAATGAAGCATCAAAATCATCATCATTATCGAGTGATTCCTTCAGAGGGCGTAGTATGGCGGGTTTATTCAAACAGTTATTATATCGAAGAGAGTACAAGTTCGTCTGTACTCTCTGGTTAGATAGCGCCTGTACAAAAAGGTAGGGAGCTGAAGGCAAAGAGACAAAACAGATCCGGATCGGCGAAAACTGGTTTGGAGTGGGCAACATAGTGGTGGCTTGTCAGTTAACCGCTACCATACACCCGTGAGGTTTTCTCTACCAGGCACCGAGACCAGTTACACGCCGCACGGCAATGGCGTATGACGTTCCATTAATATTATACATCATCGTTAATGTTTATTCCTCGTTAGCTCAAGAGAAACAATTTTATACAGAACCATTTAATTCTACGATTTTTATCCAAGTGTCAGAAAGTGCAGCAGAGAGTTGATTTTACTGAGGAGGAAAACAATTTAAGGAAAAAAAATCATAATTGTTGTTACTTTTTTTTTTGGTGATAGAAATTTAATAACTGTAAGGCAACAACCGGTTGTGCATTTACGTAGTTGATTCAATATGGCGTCAACCGATTTGTCTTCTGGTAAATAGTTGAAACATCTTGATACTCTCTAGACTCTTCCATCGAAATTTCCTCAAGCATCTGTGATTCGATCATTAATTGATCGAAGTTTAGATTCACATAATTGTTACTATCATTAAAAAGAGAAAAATAGAAAAATAAATATTTTCGAGTTTTGGGACATTCTTCTAATCTTATCCAATTTTTATAGTTTCTCCACACTGTTTACTCTTGAAATGAAATAAAATTGCAGATATTTTGTTAGACTTTTCTTTATCTCGAGTAGCTAGTTTCACCGTTCGTTTCTTTTCTTGACTTTCATTCATTTTCACTTCGATCCCAATTTATTCACAAGCCGAAAAGTTTACTGTTATTTTTTTACTAATATGAACTGCATGAATTGAATAGTTCTCTTCCTTATTTTCTTGTAGACTCTTTGTTCTCAGTCTCACGTGCCATCCGGTTAATGTCTTCCTTCTTTATCTCTAACATTCTATCCTAAAGTTTTGTTTCTTTCTACTTCAGGCTCAATACCACCTTTCTATCGTGAACTCCATGAAAAAATTTGTTCACCAACTAGTGGTAACGTTGAACGTGAGGTATTCAAATCGTTACTCGTTAAGTCACAGCTGAGCAGCCCTATTCTGAGCCAGGTGAGTTTGAACAGTTGGTTGATAAATATTAAAATCATATTTCATCATGCAAATCAGATGTCACTAATCTATTTTTAACATGAACTCATTTTTTCCCCAAATTTTGTAGATACTGCAAAATTTTTAGCGTTCGGATTTTTTTCACAAAGTAAAATTGATTCTCACGTTCACACAAATTGCGTCACTGTGACCTTCCTGCTAATAGCAACAAGTATCTGAGGAATTTCGCAATTTCATCTCGGAAAAACTTCGCGTACGTTTTTATTATTATTGTGACAGTTTCGCCTTTCTTTATGCACTTGCTCATATTTATTACTGACATTTCAAGTCATTCTAATTTCACTGCGTGCAAAGTGTTTGATGACGTGCTTGGAATATTCCAGATCTGAATTTCTCTTATGAAAAAGAGGACATTCTCTTTGGTAATCATGCGGTGTACAACAATACTGAGTGATGATTAGTGGTTAGCCACCTCTCCTGTATGTCTCCCCTTTATCATCAAATAATTCTCTCTCTCTGTCATCTCTTTTATCCTTGACTTCTGTTCGGTTACGATGAGGAAAGGCTCGAGGAGCAATCAGAGCCGTTCGTAACAAATCATCTGCTTTTTCTGTCCTCTTTCACTGTTTCTCCGTCGTTTGGGGGACGTTCCCAGTTTATTATCAAACGTGTTATCGCGTCTCGCAGCAGCTGCCTACTGATACGGAAGCTACATACTATTTTGATTGATTTTCATGATTCTTCGAATTAGAATTCTTGAGTTATCATTTTAGATTATTTGTAATTTTCCATTGTGATTTGAGAGTTTTTATTATATTCTGAGAATGTCAACATGTCCCATGCTTTTTACGTGAATCTAATGACACATGTTTACGAGGATTGTAGAAAAAAGACGGAACGCGAAGAATCTACAGTGATTAAGAAAATAAATAACTGAAGACCCAAGAATTATGTTTTGAGATAATTGCATTTATAAAAAATGGAAGATTTTTTTTCGTGACGTGGAATAATAATAAAGAGGTGTGCGACTGTCACGCTCGGGAGTGCTCGCTCATTAATTTGTTCATCAAACGCAACGATTTCCGTAAATATTCTGTGAGTTGTAATATGCAACTTCCGGTTTTTCTTCGTTACAATGAATCAAGAGTATGAATAAAAATAATCTCAAAGAATTTTACTCAATTATTATGAAAATAATCAACAAGTATTTACTTCGTGAATAGTTAGTTTGTAGAATCCAATTGAAGAGAAAATTCGAAATTATAAAGACGTCAAATAATGAAAAGATTACAGGGGAGAATGTCATTATACGTCTTCCTGCTTAATCTCAAATATTCTCGTAATTCATTGGAGTGAAGAGAGTGACTTGTTTGTTAAGCTGTAAAGAGATAACGGTGACATTAATATCGTTTTTACTGATACATTCTCATGGTTCAGTTATTCCCAGAAGATTTTCATTCACAATTCAATCATTATTTTTTCAATCAGTTTAGAATATAAATCTAATTATATGATCATTCAATCATTGTTGTTACATAAGAATCAATTTTTGAAATCTAATTGAGAAACTTCAACGTAATTTGTGACGAATGATTGTGTAAAGGACAAAACTCACAAGGGAACATTTCTATTAAATAAGCTGGATTCTTCAATGCTATGTCTCCGGATGCTCAGGACACACACTCGGCATGATAATCTAATCGCAGTCACACTGTTATACACTACGATATATATGGAATAATTGAATCGCTTAATATTCTGGAACGATCCATTTTTATGTAGGGGGAAGTGAGGTAAAATGATTCCATTTAAAATCTAAGAAAATTTTCGTTGAATACAAGCACCACAATCATTTTTTCGAGTAGTTTTGAATGGAGTTTCAACGACTTTTACTGGAGTTATCACTCATTTCATAAATATTGAAGGTATTTACAGAGAATCGGGGAATTTTCGAAAATGAAGGAACCGCCAACTGCAATTTTTGCCTAAAGAGACTGACTTTCCACAGAATTTCCAGAAATCAGATCGGTTTCATCGAATATTTACTTACTTTTCCAATGAAGTTGTTGAATAAAATTCTATCATGAATACTCTTACTCACGTCAAGCAATTTTTAATGCATGGAACATTCAAGTTCCAACTAAAATCCCATCCATCCGTTTTATTTCTAGTGTCCATTCTACCACACCTTCCCCAACATCCGTATACGTTGTCAATGTTTAACTTTCTCTTAGGTTTAAGATTAAAAAATATTTCACATTCCACAGATATGGGAACTTGTAGACAGTAAAACTGGATATTTGAGTAGGAATGGACTATACAAAGGACTGGCACTGGTTGCATTTGCACAGCAAGGGAAACAACCCAGCGACAAACTCCTCGAAAATGTTGAATCCCAAGGTTAATATTATTTGAATAAATTTTCAATGAAAATTGATGACTACAATACGATAGTATCTCCGTTTATCCAATAATTTTATTCACAGAATTGCCTGTACCTGTTCTCGGTGATTTATCAGAAGTCGTACTACTTGCTCAAAGACTCTATCGTGGAACAAATCCAGCAAAACTGAATTTAACGTACACAGATATATGCAAATTGGATACTATTGAAGTTAATTTAGTGCCAGAAAGAAAGGGAATATTTTTGAAGCACGTTGAATATCAAGTAACCAGTAAAGTACGTCATTTTTTCGTTCACAAAATTACTGTCAGTGATATTGAATATTAATGTGAATTTTTCAGGCTTTCAATTCAATTGTTCATAGACGTTACAACGACTTTGTCTCCCTTCATGAGCTTCTTTTAGCGAGATTCCCCTACAGGCTAATACCAAAGTTACCACCTAAGAAAATTGTTGGAGGTAAATAGATATATTTTTCTTCTAATAATAGATTGATGATTGAGATTCATGAATTTAATTAAATTTCAGCGGACTCTCAATTCCTTGAGGAAAGAAGACGCTGCCTTCTGCGTTTTCTCATTCTAATTGCCAGACATCCAGTAGTTCGTAAAGATCCAATAGTTCAATTTTTCTTCACCTACACAGGCGAAGAAACACAGCACAAAATACGAGAGGTATTCAGACGTGTACCAGATGAATTTGCCACATCAGAATTATCATCGAGAGCTAAAGAATTAGTGCCACCAGAGACACTAACGGAATTTGCGAATAGTCGTGATCAAATACGTGTAATATTATGTGGAATATCGAGATTAAAAAATATTGCTGACTGCCTGGCAATCAGATCGCACTCGTGTGCCGTTGACATGGCCGAATTGGGAACACAATTGAGTAATTTAGCATCAGAACCGCATGGTAACAGTAGCTGGGCTAGCGGGGGCTCAACAGTATGGCACGACATGAAGAAGGGCTTTCACGTGATAGCAAAGTATAAAGTTTTCAATGAATTTTTTCCCCTCATTTTCGCTTAATTATCTAAATTCCAATACGATTTTTTCCGCAAAGGTTAAACTAACGAATTAATCTCATCTTCTTCCGCTCACTCGTTTCAGAGAATTTAATTTATTATCGACGCGAGCATTACAACAGGCAGTGAGAGAGGAAACTATGATTTGTGAAAGGCTGAATCTATTGTTGGATGTTTTGGTGGCGCACAGAACACTGTGTGAGAGGCACGAGAGAGGAGTAAGTGCTGATCATCAGAGAGCATTGTCAACGATGCTGGTATTGAAGAAGAGACAAATGCAGGGAGTCATCCGTGGTACTGATGTAAGATTTCAATATAATCCATATTGATGTCCTTCAACTTCCTCGATTTGAGTAATTATTGTTTCAGGCTGATACCGTAGAATATCTGGAGAACAAAATGGTAGCTCAAGAGTCAGTAATAGCCAATGTTGAGTTGAGAAATTCGTTTTCGCTGCATTGTCTCCATATGGAGACACAGCTTGTCCATGCACACTTGGAGATCCTTGCCAGTGTGCTGCAGAGTCTTGTGAAAGTTCAGATTAGAGGGCACACAGAGGTACATATTTCCTAATCTCTCGAATAAGTCATCATTGCTCTCAAATATTTGACAATAATGTTTTTATCTTTCTGTGCAGCTTGCCGAAGTGTGGAAACTCATAGAGCCAACGATAATGAAATGTCTTCCAGAAAAATCAGCTGTTGGCTCGAACGGTATTGCTAATAATGAGGGACCACTCATGTGACAATTTTTTTCAAATTCCATAATTGTACTACAGTTATTAAAGAATACTCAAGGTCAAAATGTGTTCGAAGAAGTTGAGAAAATGGTATATAGTCAAAATAGTTAAAGGACGATAGAAATTTATTTGAAAAATCTATGCCGTCATATTTAATGATGAATCGCTGCGCGCATAATTTAAACGAGTCAGTTGTGCGTCATTATGGTCAGAAACCGGTTAATCAAATAATGAGACTCTGTGCAATAGAATTATGTCTTTTATAAAGTGATTCATGATATTTTTTCTGAATATATTTAACGACTAGAAGAGGTCAAGCTAAATGTCCTCTGCATTTTTTTTAAATATCAATTGAATATAAATTGAAGGAATTTCATATGAATCTATTCCAGTGTGATAACTATGGTTCAATAATAGTTTCAATTTCTTCGTTGTACTTAATATATAGTCTATCTATTTTCTCTGTATAAAAGAATAATTTGTATATAATTGAAAATTGTATATAACAGATTTTTTTTGTCGCTGTATGGATTTTCCTCAGAGTTAAAATGATTGGCATAATTATTGATGCATAATCTGATATTTCTACACTTTAAAAGTTCTTCCTTGAAGATTTTAAATTTTAATAAAATATCGCATTTCAATATTTTATTATGAAACCAAATTTTTGTTTTTCATTTCTTATATAAGATGTAAAATAATAATTTTTATTCAATTTAGGCTCAATCAATTGATTTAAAAAACTCGCCAGTCGCTGAAACTCAATCCAAACTTTCATCTTTCACATAAATTCGTTAAATTTCTTAATAAAATTAATTTTATTGGTTGATCACTCTTGTTCACAAAGGAAAAAGTTCCACTCAGTTCCTTCCGATTGATCACTATTAATCACACTTTTTGATTAAAATTCATCTTAATTATCAATGTTCTTGAACAAACATTAACAGTTAATAAATAAATTTGAGAAAAATTAGAATATATTTTAAAATCAGTAGAAAACATCCACTGTCGATGCTTACAGAATTTGCACAACCTCCATTTTACTTTGGAATTAACCGTCCCAAAATTCTGGGAGTATTTTCGTCAAACGTCAGATATCTTTTAGCCACTAAAATATATAACTAACACAAAGAAAGTAATGAAAATCTTTGAAAAGGTATCAATAATTACTTTTCTATAGGGTCGTCAGCCGTTCGAACGCAAGAATGCCGGGATTTTCGAACAGTGCTACAGTGCCATCTACGAATATTTAAGTCAAAACAAAAAACAAAAAAAATAAAACCCTTAATTCTATTTCAATTTAACTTTTAATTCAAATGGAAACAATATAGTCGTACACCCGAAAGTTAACACTCATATTGCACAGTTAACGGAATTATTTACACAGAAAGGATGAGAATTGGTGAAAAATAATGGTAGAAACAGCAGTTTGTGAGAACCAGTGGTCGCCCATTGAGAACCTGCCCCAACTAAATCCCATGCGCATCAATAGACTTGAGAGTGGGGGTAAGAACTCGTGTGTGGACAAAAACGTATGTATTCAGGTGGGAGGCTGTGCGTTGCTGACTCCAAAAACTTTGCTCCCTGAAGTTCATCGTTTCTTTGAAAAGCCAATAAATAATTTTCTAAACATTTTTAATGCAGTGAGAACTTGTTTAAAAATAGTGTTAAGAAAGTTCAATATCTCGAAATTAATAACCTGATGTTGGAACATTTATAGTTCGTGGCGTAAAAGTGTGAGAGACAAACGGGAGTCGTTCGTAATGGCCGCAACCTGACCTTCGTCGTGAGTCCAGTACGGATAAAGTTTTGTTTCTCTGCAAGTTCGTGTTCGTTTCTGTAACCCCAAAGGGCTGTCTATTTTAACCCAAAACTTTTCTCACATTTTCCTTACTCCTACTGCAATACGCAATTCGCAATCGATCGTGAAATTGTGTGGGTGTTGCCAAGAGAGTTGGTAAAAAAATCTTTCGAGGATAAAAAAAAGAGTAGTGTGTTAAAGTGCGTTTGGAATTTTTCTTTTCAAAGGTGCAATGAGTGATCACGACAGGAGTGATGATGATCCAATAATGGACCTCTGGTACAGTAATTGGGAGCAACAATGTGTTGAAGCGATTGAATCGGAGCCGGATTATGAGAGCCAATTGCACAATGAAAAGGAAATATATTCTCAACAGATATGGACGGGTTTTCAGACAACGGCATCAGCCATTGCCCAGCTCTACAAAGGCAAGAGAAAAATAAAAATGAAAAGAACATGATGTATTTTTTTTGCTTATCTTCATTCCACTGCCCCCACCTATCACACATCTCGTCCTCGTCCTTAAGGCCATTTACCCATTCCCTTTCCCTTTTTTTCACATCAATGCATTTATGTGCTCCTACCATGTTCTTTTTCCTGTCCTTCATCCATTTTGTCGATAATTTTTAGCCGTTTGTTGAGAAGGTATTTAAGAATGTAATACTCGATATTTTTAGAATATTCCTCCTGAATTTTTTTTTCATCATTCTTCGGAAATTAATGTGCATTTTGTGGGGTTTAGATCGAACACAGGGCGCCTCTCTCTGGTTACCCTTTCAAACAGCCGCTGGGACGGTCACGTCTTTGTACAAAGGTATGTATGTGTCTTAGGATTTATCACTGATAATGAAAACTTGCGTCATTCGCATTTATCACTCTCCTCTTGCCTTTTCACTTACTTACGTTACTTCTTCTTCTTTGAACAATTCGTTCTGAAACATATTCCCATCAATTGAGAAATTCATCTATGTTTACTGTCGGGTAGTACGTCATTATTCAAAATCATGCAGGCTGAGAAACATCTGTGTTTGTCTCGTGTAGAATTGCATCGGCAACGAGTCGATCGTAGTTGATTTTTTCAGCTCCTCTATTGCGGAAAAAGAATTGGTTGAGGAAAAGAGAGAAGATTTTGAAAGGTGGATGAGCTGTCTTCATTGTCCAACGGACAAAAATAACACCGGAATGTATCTGGCGTGCATCAGCTGATTTATTCTTATCGCTATGTTTTAATTCATTTGTTTATTTGCTTCATTTAAAAACTCCCAATACTGAAATTTTCAAAGGAATGCATCATTTCGCCTCAAATTTTATGTGGAGTTGTTTGAAGTTTTCATCAATTTATGGTGAGTCCTTTCTCTATTATTTATTAATTGTGGATGAATTTGCGATTTCAAGATTCATTGGATGGGATGCGAAGATGCAGCGAATTGGGATTAGAAATGGGTAGACAAAAACGTAGCAAAGAAATTATGAATTGGGCACGTAAGAAGAGACGTATGATAAGGAGGGAAGATTTACTGGCATATTTGGCTGGAAAACCACCACCACCAAGGCCACATACTCACAGGTAATGTTTTTCTTCTCTCCTTTCGTTATCTTTTCCCAATATTTTAATCATCAACACATATAAATATTGTTCAATGGAAACCGAACTGACGAATAACATATCATCATTATTATTTTTTTAGGAGCTCACCAAAACCACGAATGATGGTATGCGGCTCACCGCCATCGCAAAGTCCAGCACCAAGCATGGTTGTGTCACCAACACCAGCACCACCTGATCAAGATTCCGAACTACATACTTTCAGGGAAGCAATTGCCTTATCCGGTTGGTATTATGCTATTACTCATTATTATTTAATTGTTAGAGACATATTGTAAGTTATGGATTGCATATTTTCCATTAGCTTTCTTCTGTGTCCATCCTTACAACTGAATGATCCTCATTAATTAATATTCATAGGTTCACCAATGTCACGGCGTACTGGAAGACAGTCGGAATTGTCAGCATTCATAAGTAGTGAATTTGCACGACACCATAAAAGACCCGCCTCACATGATGTTGACATGGGTTCACCTACGCACAAACGTTCGCGTTTCATGTAACAAATCGTGACATTATTTACAACAAAGTAGAGAACGGAAAAATCGATAAGTAATACAAAAAGTAATGAAACCTCTCTCCTTGTTATAATTATGATCTATTGATTAAATTAATAAATGAGACGGAAAAAAATTGAAAGGAATGAGAGCTTTTGAAGAAAATTCGTGTAATTTTTTTTTGTTTTCTCGATCAACTAATTATATTATGAATCTATAATGATGAGATACCATAATATGTCACGAAGAAACTCAGTTGCCATTTCATTTTGTAAGTAATTTCAAAGAAGCAAATTATATTGTAACAAAGATTCGTTTTACAATGACACACATCCTCACCGCTATTAAACGCATACTTATAA
>JABSMS010071490.1:0-19422 GCA_018902275.1 Aleiodes sp. PSUC_FEM 10030003
TATTTGTAATTAATTAGTTCTTTGAGTGTTGGACACTGACATCATTGGAAATTCAGTGATAATTTTAAACAAGAAAATATTGAAAAACAAATTGACAATGAGTGAAGTGAAATGGAGCAAGTGAAGAAATTTGAGACTGTAAAGGAAAATTGCAGTGGAAGATGTAATAAATGGTTAAAATATGAACAACAAATTTACAAAAAAAAAAAAATCATGAACAATCAAATTTTTCCCTTTTGAACAAAGAATAGTAATTTTTCATTTCATAAAAATCAATTTATTTAAATTCTTTCTTGGCATTGAAAAATTCGTACAAAATTCTTTAAACTAATTTGAACTTCAATTTCTCCTTTTGTTTGCATTCAAATTCGATTCAAGAAAATTTACAAAATTCATTTTAATGACTAATTCAGTAGCGAAACGGTGAAACAAGAGAAGTCGATTTAACTTTGTCGAGATTTTATGAAATATCTTGGAATATAAGAAAAGATTCTTCATATTCCATAAAAAACCACCGACAAATTAGAATAAATCATTTCATTTTACCGGTAAACTACTGACATTAAATAATTTTAGAGACATTCTTCCCGATTACAGTGTGATCTCGAGTGTCTTGATTTATCACGATATGATCTATTTGTTTCAGAATAATGAGAATGTTCAGGAAGTGAATAAAAAACTGGTGAATCCTGGGTAACCGCATCTTTTTTATTCGACTGAGTTCCTTGACTTCTTGAAGATGATTTACTGCGATCTCTATTTGAACTTTTGAACGAACAACTTCTGACACGAACACTCGAGGCATCATCGAGAAATGAATATGATTCCGTTGTCTGGAAGTTCGCATTTTCAGAAATATTTGAAGATCCTTGTTTATTGATTGGGGATGATTTTGTCGGAATCATGCTCTTCTTTTTTCTCTTCTCATCGGATTCATCCATCAGCGAAGTGGAAATAATCACCTGTTCAACTTTGTGTGATCCTTTGGATGGACTTTGTCTTTTATAACAAACTCTCTTTTCCGACGTTACAACAACTGGCATTTTTTCACCTTCAACAATGTTGTCATTAAAATCAACCTGTTTCTTTGGTGTCGAAGTTCTCGACGGCACAAAGTGCTGACGTTCCATTCCCTCAATATCCTCAACATTTCCGTCATTATTATCAACTCTTATGTAGGAATTTTTTTCATGCTGATCAATCTGTTCGTCTAAATGAGAATTCTGTGATTGCATTACTGAATTCATCATTGCCATTTGATCATTCAAATTTCTGGTGTACTCTTTCATTTCTGTCAATAGTTTGATAAAACTTGGATTAGTTAATTGTTGAATTTCTTCATCCTCATCAAAATTTTGTTCTTGCATTCGTTTTTCTTCCAAATCTTCATTTTTCTCTCCATCAATTTTTTTATTTTTTTTCTGTAATTTTCCTTTAGTTTTCTCTGATTTATCAGCGGAGTTTTTTTTTACTGAAGAATCTTCAATCAATTTTGGATCATTGTTCTCATCGGCTGGACAATTCGATAAATGAGTGCCGATTACACACCCGCAGGCTTTTTTATCTTTTTCATTTTTCTCCAAAGATTTTCCGATTGCCATTTCTTCTTTCTGCAGATTGTCTTCATCTCGCACCTCTTCGCGTGTTTCTAATGATGAATTAAATTCATTTTTATTTTCTGCATTCGCTTCCATCGATTCGACATCACTTATTTTAACATTCAAACTATTACGTTCCTCATTTTCTTGCAATGTTGTAGAAATACGTAATGAGCCTCTGCCTGGTACAGATATTGTTTGGTGAGTTGTTTCACCGTTCTTTGGGCCTCTTAATTGCACAATTGCATGATCCTCTTCCGTTTGAACTGAATCTGTGATTAATTGATTATTAATTTTTCATCAATTTACCTATTTAAATTCTCTTTCTATTGTTGCAAGTTATACATTTTACTACGGTTTCCTGTACACTTGCAAATCTGCGAACCTTTGTACGTATTTCCTTGTATTAACCGAGCTGTTCTACGCGCCTCAGGAGTCTCTGGGCTCACGGCAAGGGGATGATAATCATTTTGTAATGTACTTTGTGGATATCTAAATTTTTTTACATTAAACTTAAATTAATTTTAGGAAATTTCAGGATAACCAATTTTCAATCGTTATCTGCAAAACTTTAAGGTACAAATTTATGATTTAAATAGGTCGAAGATGCGCAGGCACATTTCTAAAGTTCAGTAGCGCACAAGAATAATAATTTAAAAAAAATAAACCTTCATTTCTATGATTTTACGTAAAAACTAGAGAAAATCATTAAGTGAACTTTCACAATCATTAAAATGTTGGAAAGAAAATTCTTAACTATCAAAATGCAAAACTGCAAAAGTTTCTCGGTAATTATTTTAAATAAATACGTTATCAATAAATTTTTCGTAATCATTCTTAAATTTATAATTTAATTATCTTATTTGATAAATTATGCAATTGAATTATTTTCGTGTCATCCTTGTGCTAAATAACAACGTTTAAATCGACGTTGAAACTGTCAGGCGATGAGTTGAATGATCTGCGAACAAATTTAATCAGACTATTAATTTACCTCGTTATGTTAGCGTTCAAATGCTGAGGACTGGGTGAGGATTGGAAGCGAACTGCATGGTTGATTGGAGGGGAATTGGTCTCGGGATAATTTCTGAGTTAAATTGAGAGGAAATCGATTACAAGGATTCTTGATTAAAGATTCCTTTTTTAAATTCTCGTTTACCTTCGGTGCTCTTCTTCTTTTCTGGCACGATCGAATCTCTCGTTCGTAACTTGTCTCCGAAGATCACTGATTTGTTTACTGTATTCCGCTGCTTGATTTTGGTATCTCCGAAGTTCTGCAGATTCTGCAGATCTGAAAGTAATTAATTGGAAAATATTTAATAAAATCCGGTGAATCAAATTAAAATTCAGTAGCGAAGAGGAAAAAAAGGATAAGTAGATTTTCCCTGCTAATTGTTTTTTTTCGAATACCTCAGAAACTAATGGAGATACGTCCTTTTTGTCCTAATGCTTTTTTGTAGCTCTTGAAATTCTCTACAAAAACGCATTAGGATAAAAATGCCGTATCTCCATTAGTTTCCGAGATATTTGCAAGAGAAGATCTACGAGAAGAATTATTGAAAAATAAACTCACAATTTATTTTGTAATTCACATATTCTTTGCTTCATTCTCTTCATTTCATTATGCAATTCTTGGTTCTGCGTTCTGCAATCCATAGACTCCTGTCTAGCTTGATCCAAAAGCTGTTCCATTCTGTCTACAGTAACGTGATCTCTATTGACCTGTTCCTGCGCCATATTTTGTTCTGCCCTTAGCCTTGAAATTTGTGCCTCATACTGCGCTTTAATTGCATCCCTATCGCCCAATTCTCGCATCAATTTTTCCTTCTGCTGATCAAGCTGAACACAAAGATCTCGCACTGCATTCAAATCTGCTTCAGTCCTCGCTCTCTGCTCTGTTTGTTGTCTCACTTGGCTCTCTAAACTTGCGATGTTCTGGGTTAATTCAGTAATTTGCGCCTCGTATCCACGTATCAAACAGTCTTTATCAGCTAATTGACGCTCCAGATCCAATAAACGATCACGAGCTGATTGTAGAGCACCACGGGCTTCTGCTGCCTCAGATTCGAGACTGTGATTGTTGTTTTCGAGAACTGTTGCCTCCAGACTGAGGCTTCGAAAGTGATTGAGCATCTCTGTTCTCTCATTTTCCTGCAAATTTCATAAAATTTATCAATTAAATTCAATTCTAGAATTGTTTTAGCAGAAATTGCTCGAAATGAGTGGAAATCTTCGAATTTTCAATTT
Organism: Aleiodes sp. PSUC_FEM 10030003; assembly: GCA_018902275.1. Taxonomy (NCBI): domain Eukaryota; kingdom Metazoa; phylum Arthropoda; class Insecta; order Hymenoptera; family Braconidae; genus Aleiodes; species Aleiodes sp. PSUC_FEM 10030003. The sequence continues at coordinate 3,846 of JABSMS010071490.1, forward strand.
CACCTTAAGATAGAATTAATTCAATGAAAATAATTTATTAATTCATAATTTTGAAGATAAATATTTGATTAAATTTTCGATTCTCCTCGTCGTTTGATTATTCATTAAAATTACCTTTCTATTCAATAATTCTTCGGCTCTACGCACTTCACTAACATAAGTCTGTAACTGACGCTTTAAATCATAGGATTCAGCTCTCGATGCCTCTAATTCTCTCTGAAGTGTTCTAATTTCGCAAGTGAGTGCCGCTAAATCATCCTGAAGTCTACGATTTTCTTGTGCAGCATTTTCACGATCAGCTGACGCTGCTGCTAATTGTCTCTGATTATTCTCCATTTCCATTTGCATAGATCTGAGCTGGCGCTCCTGTTCTGCACTCTGATCTGTGCAGATTCTGCATCAAAGAGAAAAAAAATAAATAAAAAAGAATTAAACAATTAAAATAAACTGAAGAAACATTATGAATTCCATTTGAATTATTTTTTAGCGTCATTTCGGGTCAATGATACTCCGCTGAATACAGGACAAGGACGCTCTCGTAATAAATTCCTTGAATTTAAATTACCAAGAATCAAATTGCATAAAATCCTGTTCCAGATTGCATCGGGATTTTCCCATAAATTTATCGAATGCAGAATAATAACAATTTTATGAACGTTCTATTCCATTTCCGAGAGTTTACAACTCAACAATGAGTAATGGAGTTCAATGAACTCTAATTTATAAATGGAAAACCCGGGGAAATGTTACGCAATTCTTTCAATTTTTTTTTAATGTGAAAATGGAAAGAATTGATTGATTACTTTGTGAATATTTAAAAAATTATTGGATTCGGGAGAATTTACGAGGAAATTTTTTTGGAGTTCATAATTTTACAAAATAATGTACATAATTCAGTAGCGAAGAGGTAAAACCGGATAAGTCGATTTTCCCAATTGTTTTCCTCAAATATCTCAGAAACTAATGGAGATAGGTCCTTTTTGCCCTCATGCTTTTTTGTAGCTCTTGAAATTCTCTACAAAAAAGCATTAGAGCAAAAAGGGCGTATCTCTATTGGTTTCAGAGATATTCGCAAAAGAATCTCGGCGAAAAAAAACGTCTTATCCTGTTTTATCTCTTCACTACTGAATTATTTTTTCTTATTTTAGCAAATAACCTGTAAAACAATTTTAATGAATGTTGTTTTCTCAATTCTAAAAAAACACTTTATGAAACATTATGTATAAATGCTCATTACCAATTTCTTTCTGCGTGTTTCTATTCTTTTTGAAAAAACATTAAATTGACATTTACAGTACTTGATGATAAACACAGTATCTAAACTGGTGGAGAAAAAATGCATTGGAATACAGTAAAGGTTAATGGAAAACGCAATTGAATGAACTAATGGAAAGTGAATAAAATCACGGAAGAAGGAAGTGCATGTCATGGACCAGACGCTGGGATCTCTTCCCGATCTTCCTAAAACTGCCATTCGTCATAATCAGGAAGTTATTTCCTCTCAACTGCGAGTGAAAATGATAAAACTTTAGAAAAAGCCTGAAGATATTTGAGAAGATGAATGTCATCAATTATTGACTAATGAAAAAATAAAAAAATGTCATTAATTATTGATCATCCACGCTTTTTTTATTTTATACAATTGCCATTCATCAATTGCGTGGTGACACGTCAATTTCACTTCCTGATTTGTTTGAAATACTTCATGTGTATGAGAGATAGAATAATTTATTTAATGAATTTTTTCGTCGTTGCAATTTTCATTAACAAAAGTTTCTAAGATATTTTCAAAAAATAATTTCAAGATGAATTATCGAATATTTCACGATAATTTCGTTGGCTAGTAACAAACAGAATGAGTTTGGAAGATGAAAAATCAGGAGCGCGAGCCACAGGCATTTTTTTTAAATTCGTAAAGGAAAATTAATCTCACCGAAAAAATTATTTTCATTATTAAATTGTTTCGTTGCAAAAAATTAAAACGGAAAAAAATTAATCACGAGAATCCAGCAATCTAAGTTTTCCAGAAATTCCATAAAACCTGATTTGAAGTTAATGAATTTAAAATGTTGCATAACGTGACATTAATAAAAATCCACGAATTCATTAATTCCATAATCGCTATCATAAAATCATCAAATCCAAAGCAAGTGAAAGAGCGATTGCACGATATATATTCCTTATTTCATTCATCCAGACTGAATTACGTGTTTCATTTCCTTACGTAATATTCAACGAATTATAGTAACAAGATCCGAAGAGGAAAGTAACTGAGAAAAAATAAGAATAAAGAATGGAAACAAGAAATCAAGTTATGGGGAAGCCCTGATGCAGAGGCGACTTTCACCTCTACCTTGTCACTGAGAGCCTCATAACGGTAATCACTGAGATGAGAAGAAAATAGAAATTAATAAGTAATGGAAGAATAAGTAAACTCAACGATGCTCACATGAAAGTGAAAAAAGGAAGATTGTCACTGGGAATTAATAAAAAAATAATTAAATTGAAAAAAATTCTTCCTAGTCACGTAATGTGTTCATAAACCATGAGAACTGTTCATCCGGAAGTTAAATAACTTTTGTGATATTATAAAAAAATATTTTATTTCGGGAAGACAATGAATCACGCGCTCTCAATCCATCGATGGGATTTTATTATCTTTCCCGACGCTCGATTGCATCACTGTAGACATAACAATGCTCTTTTCTACCATGGACCTCATCTCCATAACGTACCGTTACATCCAGAAAGGGCTATGACACTAAAACACTCTTTGGGTGCAGTCAAATGCACCGGTTTCGAGTTTCACCCGAGGAATTATTCTTTGTATGGTAATACCGAAGTTTTCTCGTTTAGTTTATCTTCCAATAAAGATTTACGATTGATGGATTTTTTTCATTTTGTTCTTTGTCTCATTCTAGCTTTTCATTTTACTACTAAATTGTGCAATAAAGGGAAATTATTCAATTAAAAACTGAATCAATAAATCGTTCTTTCTTCTTTTATGTCGCATTAAGAATTTTTTTTATTTTTTTCAAGATAATTTTACAGCCCTAGGATTTAATTTATAACTATTTCAAATGATGCTGGGATGCAACACTCGTGTACAGCAATCTCATGTTAATAATAATAGCATTTGCAATCGAAGAATTAACATTTACTTTCGAAAAAAATGGATAATAACAAGGGGTAGATTATTCCAATGGCCTCATTCGAGTTGAAAAAAGCAATATTGTACTGAAGTGGAAAACGCGATGAGCGAACTTCACTCTGTGATCTTTTTTTTCTAATAACTCGAAATTTATGGGAGATAAAATAATCTTTGTGACCTTTAAATTATCGCTTCAATTTTTTTCGACAAAAACATTAAAAAATTAAGAATGAAACGGTTTCCCATTATCTTAAAATTTCCCTCTCAATTTCTATTCTACGACTCGCTTTAAATTCACGAATTCTGTGAATTTGTGGCCTAAAAAATTGACATTCACCCAGATAATTTGAATCGAGTTAAAAAAACAGAGAAATACACGACTGTACGATGAATATAAATGTAAAAGGGAATGAAAGAAGAGTACGAAGTGACATCGAGGGTACCACGCAATCGTCGAGGAATTTATTCGATCTAGACACGAAAAAAAAAATTGAAACAGTCTCTACCGCCTTCCAAAGTCCTTCACTTTCAGGAGGTGAGAAGTGTTAGGTAACTAATGTTTTAACGTATCCAGAAAAATAAGCTGAGAGCAGTTGGGAAGTTTGTCCGACTGCTTCAGTCGATCGTCGTGACTCCGACAGTCAGCACACGCACTTTCTTACAGTCTCGAAGAATTGTTTTAAATAAATAAACGAGAGAACAAGAAGAGAAAAAAATTGGTAATGAAAGTTTCGATTTTTCTTCGAAAAAAATAATCGGAAGCCAGTAAAGATTTTTTTCTGTAATTATATTTCGAGTGTTGTGATTTTGAAAATTTTAATTGGATTAAAAAATGAATTTACGGTGAGTAAAGCAATTTTTTTATGAGATTTTCTATTTTATGAAGGCATTTCTTTTATTGATGGTCATCTTATTACGGAGCGGGTAGAAATTATGTGATTTTTTCACTTTCGAAATCATCGAGTATTGCGTAAAGATCGTGTAATCGATTACGAGAAGCCAATGGGTCCTGTGGTACCAAAATAAGTCGTTGGCGATTGCGCGATTTATAATTTATTGCATATTAAAAATTGTGAGTCGTGATGACGGGTTTTTTTGCGTGAAAATTTTTTATATTACGAATAATTTTGATTTCATTTCGCTTTCAATGAACGAATAATTAATATTTATTATTCTGAATTATTGAAGGTATTGATTGAATTGATTGAAGAAATGAGATGGAATAATCAGAAATTTAATTAAGTTTCAATTGAATTTTATGACAAATGCTTCGTTGTATTCATTTAATTGGTTGAAAATTGATTGCAGTCTAAGTAAAAATATTCAATTTGCTCTAATGAATGAATTTTACTCAATTCAATAATAATTATTAATTGTAATTGAATAGAAATTCTCCAAAATTATAGAAACATGAATCTTTTTGAATATTAAAATGTGCGAGATATTTTAATGGAAAGAAAATTGTTTTTAACGACTTTTTTTTTTCAAAATTTCCAAATTTTTGTAAATAACTCCAGTTCTAGTTATCAAAGCGGCAAAAATGAAAAACCTGCTTGAAAGTGAGTTCGTTCTCGATCGATTTTAGTCGTTTTTAATAATTTTTCAGTGGTTTTTAAGGGAGAAATGGGGAAAGCATTGATTTCCATCAAATGAATTATAATTATGTATATGATTAATCGCTGGGAAAGGTAACCATCAACAACAACATCCGCGTCGCATTTATAACGACGAAGTTACCTGTATCTAACGTCATCACCGCAGGGAAGACAGCAGTGGGGACAAACGGAATAGCATGATGCCATACTCGTTGATTTGATTCAAATAATGCCTCCATTAATCATTCAATAAATTAATCGAATTTTTTCCAATTAATCTGTTAGGTTACACTACTGATTTTTAAAAAAAACAAAAAGGAACAGAAAAGAAAACAGGAAATAAAAAAATTAGACATGTCAAAATACGGGAAATTGCGAGGTTATTAAGGAACAAAGGAACTCGACGATTATTCCGATTTTCTGATACACATCAACGAAAAAAATTCCACGTAACGTGAAAGCAGGGCGTAAGAACTCCGTTTAATTTATCCCAGTGGCCCGCTGCCTCCTTTAATTAAGCCATTATGCAATCCGGCATTTAAATTTTTTTCTTCATTATTCATTTGGATCGTTAATATTTTTTTATCTCTCAACAATAACACTTTTCTTTTGGGAATTCGTGCTAGTTTAAAATAAGATCCAATTACTTTCACTTGAACGTCGTGACCTTCGGTGTCGAAGGCCAGAAATGATTTGAATTGAATATCAATTCTTTTTCAACACGAGAATAAAAAGGAACGTGAGAAGAATTATATATTATTATTTATCATTCAAAACTCAATCTTAATTTGTCATTATTTTTTTTTAGAATATCTCGAAAGTCAAGGGATAGAGAAATTTTGGTAATGACCCCTCTTTCTAGGTCGATTTTTGTCTAAAAAAACATCGTAACATAAATTTCTCTCTCATAGATTGAGAAATAATTGATAAAAATTAATAAGAAAGCCAAGAAAATTCTTTCAATTATAACAAACGATATTCTTCATCCTCGAACCTTTCTTCAGATCTAATTTTTGTTCTTCAATTTCTGAAATAAACATTTTCAAGAAAAAGATGAGAAAAAATTGTGCGTTAAAAAATGCGAGTATAATTATAATGGCAAGAACCGAGATTTCTAAGTTGAAGAAAGGAGAGGAAAAAAAATTTAAAAATAAGAAATAAAAAATAACAACAATAATAACGGGGATTAAGCAGGTTCATTATTCTGTATGCGTGTCGTCATCCCTGGCCACCGGGTACAATGCCATTGCCATAGTGAAACAGTGAAAGTATATGATCATTTTTTGTTTCACATTCGAGAGCAATTGAGAGAATTCTCCGAGTGAATGACTATCTTCGCCTATTTTTTTATTGTTTAACAGATGATTTCTTATTTCAAATGTGAAATAAAAGAAAGAATGTCATCGTCCTAGAGTCAAAAGGGCGTAAGTGCCTTTTTTAATAATCTACAAAAATTGAATTTATACTCATTTTTTCATAAGAATACTCACTTACGCCCTTTTATTATTCAGCAAGCAAAAAAATTGCACTTTCGCCCATTTGATTCTAGGGCGACGATGTATAATGCGAAGATCCTAATTCTTGTTATTTATTTGGGAAAATAGTATTCAAAATTTCCCACCGAAAATTGTGCGAGGAAAGAAAATCGACGATTCTCCGAATAATTTCAATGTTTTTTTGTGGATTTCAGAAGAACGGAAATTTTTTTCGGGTGTCTTTTGTGGCTTCTGCTTGTGGCAGATGCTAAAACATCAATTGTCCCACCGCCCTGGGCGAATCCATCAAGTAATCCATGCGCTGCACAACCGAGAGGATGGCAATTACTGTACTGGCCGGCTGATGGAAAATGTTACAAAATATTCCAGGTAATTCACCGATTAAAAATTTATAGAGTTTGATGCAAATCAGTAGTGAAGAGGTAGAACAGGATAATTCGATTTTCCCTGTCAATGGTTTTTCTCGAATATCTCAGGAATTAATGGAGATACATCCTTTTTGCCCTAATGCTTTTTTGTAGCTCTTGAAATTCTCTACAAAAAAGCATCAGGACAAATAGGGCCTATCTCCATTAGTTTCCGAGATATTTGTAAGAGAAGATCGGTGAAAAAATCGATTTACCCTGTTTTACCTCTTCACTACTGAAATGATTAAATGAGATCAATTTTTTATGTTCCAGATTGGTGCACCCTGTCCAGAAACAATGGAGCTGGGTCCATCAGCGAAGGGCGGTGGAGTTATTGCAGAATGCAGATGCCCTCCAGGTACAGCACAATCTCCGAGGGATGCTCTATGTCATCCCATATTCACTGGAGCTTCTTGTCCAAAAGGACAATACTTCTCCCCAGTGCCAGAGTCTCCAAGTGCTCCAGGGTAAATTAATGTTCTTTCTTTCATTCATGAGTTTGATTGATAAAAATGATTTTTTTTCAGGGGTAAAAGCCGGTGGGGTGTTTGCAGAGATCCGGAACCTTGCCCAGAACGTGGTCAAGTCTTCTACCCATTTGATGGAAAGTGCTACGAGAAATTGACCCGTGGTCCCTGTCCGAAAGGCCAACTTCTCATCCTAAATGAGAACAATTTAGCAGTTTGTTCGTGCAAAACTGAGGGAGAACTCGGAATGTTTCATTGGTCAGGGGAGAACGGTGGATGTTACGAGCACTACACTAAAGGACCTTGCAGTGAACCTGGCGAGATATTTTTGCCTGGTGGAACGTGCGGATGTCAACAGGACTTGCCTCATTATCATCCAGAAACAAGAATGTGTTATCCTTTAGGTAAGACCAACGAAAAATTTAATAATCATTAATTTCCCCGAGAAAAATTTCCTTTTTAATAATAATGTTGAAATTCCATTGAAAGATTCAAATTACGAAAACGAATGATCTTTATTCCTCATGTTTCGTATTCACATAATTGGAAAAACAAATTGATCAATAAATTCATTCAAGAAATTTTCTTTCGGTAAATTATGGAGAAGCGGATTTTTTTCCGGCAAGATTATTGAATGGGGGAATATTTTCCAGGGAATTTTTTTCCGGGAAAATAGACTCCTAAAACCAAATTTAATTATTCTTCGTCATTAGGTGGGCCAGGACCATGTCCCCCAGGTCATCACTTCACAATATCCCAATCAGATAAATCAATCCATGCAAAATGTGAATGCAAACCAAATCACGTGAATTACAAGGATGGTTCCTGCTACAGATTGCACACACGTGGTCCATGTGACGTTGGTGAGATGTTAATAAATTCAACAGCATGTGTACCAGTTCCGTGTAAGCGAGGCAGGCTTTATTTTCCCCGGGAGAGAACATGTTACAAAATTGGATCAAAGGGACCATGTCCAATCGGTCAAGTTGTCCTCTACGATTATTCAGTACGTCCGTCAATCGATGGAATTAGCTACAACGGCATTTGTGGCTGCACAACAGCACAAAAATTAATCGGAAAGTGTCAAGATAACGATAATACATGTGAAAAATCCCCGGGAATGTTTTTCATCAATAAAACATGTTACAAACTCTATACGCAAGGTCCATGCGGCCAAGGTGAATGGTTGATTGCACGTAGAATGGCGAGAAATGACGAAGATACGTGGAATAATGAAGAATCGATTAACAAAGTCAGATGCGAGTGCAGACCTGGTTATAAAAGGACAAGTGATAAATTTGACAATTATCAATTAGACATTGAAAATAATTTCTTGAGCGGACTTGGTGAATGCCAGCCACCAACTTTTGGACTCGCCAAATATCTCAACGAGCACATCCAGTCTATCAACTAGAAATTCAATTAATCTCACTGTGATTATTCTGAGATTTTAATTACAAAAGACTTTCTTTCAAAAGTTTTTAACAATTAAGTACAAAAGTATTTTTTTTTAGCTTTCGCGATATTTATTTTCTAGATTAATTTCTTCTCTTCAATTGTGGAGACGGTGTATATAGATTAATAAGTGGATAAAGTGTAAATAGAATTTTTAGGATATTGAATTTTCGTTTTTTTGAAGGTCGAGAGTTACTCACTGATACTTGTGCTGAAATTCACGTAGCTGTTGCTCAGTTGCTATTCTCTGCTGTTCTTTCGATAGTACTTCACGTTCTAGTGAGGATATTTGTTCGGTTTTGTTGTCCAGTTCCACCTAAAAAGCAAAAAAAAATTGTGAGTAAATACTCAGATGAAAACAAAAGTTTAGTCGAATGGCAGAAAAATTATTTAATTTCAATTATTTTATAAAAAGAATGTTGAAATATTATATTTACCAATAATTGATCTTTCTCCTGATCCAAACGTGCCATGCTCGTTCGAAGTGCGTTTATCTCCTGTTTGAGCTCTCTGACTTGATTATCCAACTGTGTCTGCTGTTGCTCAAGACACCTATTTCGTTCCATGGCCTTTGATAATTCATTCTCTGATTGACTCAGTTGACTCTGCACGTCTCCGAGTGCTTGATCAGTTTGATCTTGCAGTGCCCTGTGTACAAATATGTCCTAGTTAGCTTCATTAAATATTGTAGAAAAAAAGAAACTATTGAAAATCAATTTTTTAGTAACGACAGTCTGAATTAAGATCAATTTCTGAGATATTTGTAAGAGAAGATCGCCGAAAAAAATCGACTTATCCTGTTTTATCTCTTCACTAAAGATTTCATTTATTGATCGATTTTTTTACGATGACCATTTTTTTGGAGAACAATTAAAGCTGCATGACAAGTTGAAACAAAAAATTAAATGAGTCTCATGAATTTAGATTTTAGAATTTATCAAATATTTAAATAATTTCTCTGACTGTATTTATAATTCAAATAAATGATTAATGACCTCTTCGATCATCGAAGAAGCCTCAATCATTTATTTGTAGAATTCATCGCAATGAAAAATTGATTTTCCTCGTTTTCACCCTTCACTACTGAATTAATTTGACTCTACTGTTTTTCATTACCTCAGTTGGAAATATTGTGTCCTCTGACTTGCCAATTCCTGTTTCGTCCTTCTCAATTCTTCCCTAGCTTCCTCCAATTGATCCTCCAATCCAGCTATCGCTGTACGCCTTGTTCCCTGTGCAAGTAAATGTTCTTTTCTTTCGCTCTCAATTTCCTCCAAACGATTCTCTAATTCTCGTACATTATCTCTGAGTCTTCGTTGCTCACACGTATGTGCTTCAGTTGCCATCTAATACCATTACCATGTTGCATGCATTCATTGTTTTTCACTCAATTTTTTTAAACAATTATTTCTTAATGCAATAAAAATATAATTTTTAGTGATAAATATGTAATTAATGTAATCTTTTACTATTTAAGTTTTAAAATAAAATGCGATGCTTGTAAAGAATGAAAATAAACGAATGAACATGAAAGATGAATAGATGAATACGTGAAAAGTCACTACACAATTTTTGAAGAATTTACCTTTAATCTTTCCCTGAGAATATCTCGCTCCTGCGTCAAACGTTCTACGTCAGTTCGTGCAGTGTCTCTTTCACGTTCCAAGCGTGACAAAAAAGCCTAGAAATAGAAATTATTTGAATAATTTTATGATTCAGTAGCGAAGAGGTAAAACAGGATAAGTCGATTTTCCCTGTCAATTATTTTTCTGCAAAAAGGGAGTATCTCCATTAATTTCCGAGATATTTGTAAGAGAAGATCGGCGACAAAAATCGACTTAGCCTGTTTTACCTCTTCACTACTGAATTCTTTCAGGACATTCCTGAACAACTAATTGTCTTGTTATGAAAATTACCTTTGAACCAGTTTCAGGACCAGGCGACAATGATAAACAAACACACGGTCCCACAGATCTACACTGATTGCAAGTACTACAAGGACTCTTCCGATTTTTGCAACCCTGAAGTCTGGACTCCAATTCAAACTTTTCCCTGCAAAGTTCCCTCTTCTCCCTCTGCAATTCAGATATTCTCATCTCCCGCTCATTCAATTGATGCTTGAGATCACAAATTTGACTCCAAAGTTCATTATCAGATCTTGATTCTTTTTTTAATCTCTCCATTTCTTCTCTGTAGTACTCCTTTTCCCTCCGAAGTTTATCCATTGAATTTTGCAGATCAATTATCTTCTCCTCTTTCTCTTGAATAGTCCTCATCGCCTTTTCTGATTCCGTCGAACCTTTTTCACGTACTGGAGGTGAGAATGATCTCCTCTGACCTTTGGAATAGAATACAATTAATCAATAATCATCCCAAATTGTTTTTTAAAAAGAGGAAAATATCAGATTCTTTCTTTAATATGAAATACCATTTTTTTTCTTCATCAATGTTCCTTGATTTTTATCATTCTTATCACCCTTGTCCTTTGTAACTCTAGAAGCACTTTTACTGAGAATCTGACAACTGTCTTTGCTCATTTGCGTCTTTAAAGAATCATTCACACACTGCAATTGCGCAATTTCATGCTTCTGTGTTTCGTTAAGTCGTGATAGTCTGTCAATCTCGTCATTCAGTGCATTTTCTGGAATATTCAAGGTGCAGGAAAATATCCTCATGCAAGAGATTAACAAAAGGAATGTGAAATAAGCCAAATGAATTTCGAGATGAATTAAGTTACGAAACAATTCACTACAAAAATAATTATAATCGAATTTTTTTACCTATCAACGTTAATTCATTGATTCTATCGGTCAATTGCTTCTTCTCATCGCTAGTACTGTCCAAAGCACGTTGGAGATTCCTTTTCTCAAGCTTGCAGGCTTCCAAATCGGCTCTTAATTCCTGGGACGCCCGCTTCTCGACCAATAAATCGTTCTCAAGGTGATGAACTCGTCCCATTGTTGCTTCCAATTTTTCCTATTCAAGAAAACAACGGATTATTCTAAGTAAAACCTTCATTCATTTTTTTTCATTACCTGAAGCTGACTAACACGCAGATTATTCTCCTTGACAGTAGAATTGCAGTCAGCTTCAACTGCCAATGCAATATGATCAATGTCCCTGAGTTCCTTCTCAAGTTCTTCATTTCTCTCCGCTAATTTCATCGCTTGCGACATTGCATCGTGCTGTTTTTCCAGTGCTTCACGTAACTGCTGCTCAAGATTTGATTTTACTTGTTGCAGAACCTTGATCTCATTCGTCGCAGCTTCAGCACAACGCGAGCTTTTTTTATTTGTAAATGTACACGGTATGCAGTTTGGTTCAGCATTCTGACAGCTGCAGTCTTTGGTAACTGCTAAATAAGGTCTTCCACCCTCGAGCATCTTCTTCAATCGATTTATCTCTTTTCCTTTCATCGCAAGCTGAAATTATCAGGGAATTAATAAAATTAAATTATCCAATTTTATTGAAATATTTTTAGAATAATTCAGTAGTGAAGAGATGAAACAGGATAAATCGTTTTTTTCGAGATTCTTTTGCGAATATCTCGGAAACTAATGGAGATACGCTTTTTTTGCTCGAGACACTTTTTGTAGAGAATTTAAAGAGCTAGAAAAAAGGATTTGGGCAAAAAGGACGTATCTCCATAAATTCCCGAAATATTTCAGAAAAACCATTGACAGAAAAAATCGACTTATCCTGTTTTACCTCTTCAATTCAATATTTTCAAACGAAATTCATTTGCAGAAATTATCACTATGAATTATTAATTCTTTTTTACTTGTCTCGAGTTTCTATTCGCGAATAACTCCATGCAGAATGCAAAAAAAAATTAAATACCTGTGTTTTCAAAGTATGAACATTGTCATACTGCAACTCAAGTTCTCCCTTTAATTTAATTACCTCGTGATTCAACGAGTTAATTTTTCTGTCTGCCATTGCCATAAGATCCACGACTTCTGGTTTAATTTTCATAAGACTACCAACTGAAGCAGAGCCCTTCAGTAAATCCTCAGTGAGTATATCACCATTAATCGCAGGTTTTTTCAACGGAAATACTGGTCTTTTTTTGGCGATCAATCCCGAATTACTGACAGTTGGTTTACAGCATTTTCCCAATAATTCTTGAATTCTCTTCGATTTATTTGATGACTCAGTCTCAAGATCTTTTATACGTTTTAAATTTCTTGACGATGCCAATTGTAAATCATTGCATTCAGTCTCAAGTGTGTTAATTTTTTTCTTCAACTCTTTGGTCTGCTTCACGTGATTCTCCTTCAATTTAAGCAATTCTCCATTAAGTTTATTGCATTCTTGGACTAGTTTAACGTTATCACACTTGTAAGGATCTGCTGAAAATTCTTGATGACTCGACGATGCCTTAATGTAATTTTAAAAAAGAGGTTGACTGAATAAATGTTTTGTTTAAAATTTCAAAGAATATAAAACCTTTACCTCAATCTTATCCTCCGCAATTGCCTTAAAATGCCTGAGACTTTCAGTTGTTTTTATCAAATCACCTAACAATTTTTCAACTAGTGGAAGTGTATCAACTGAGAACGCTTGTCTGTATCCTAAATTATCTAAACGTTTACGTACTATTCTGTAACTTGTTGCAATACTGTAAGAGTCTTCATCTACACCAACTTGTTCGCACATTTTTCAAAAAATATTTATTAATTATTCTACTTATGAAAAAAGTTTGTTTGCATTTCAACTTGTCCTTTTAATTATTTTATAAAAAATGAACCGTTGAATGGATTTTTCCATGAAAAATATATAAAACATTTTATTTGAAAATTTCAACTTTTTTTTTTAACTGAAGACACAAACACTGATTCCGATGCCAGATCTAAAATGTAAACAAATTTTTAACCACTGGGCGAATTTTCACGGTAATTTTTGAAATTGGGAATTTTGTGGAATATTACAGTTGTTCTCTGAAAATCAAAAAATGCATTTTTACAAAGTGAAATGTGCAAAGTTTTATTTTATGCATTTGATAATAATTATTTATGATTTTCGGTCATTAATAATTTTTTGAAATTTTAAATAACAATGTTTGGCCATGAATATCGAAAACAAGATGGCCGCGGTGAGCAGCAGTGGATTGTGAAGGTGTCTTTCCACATGCGACTGTGTCGCACGTGAAAAGAGGCATTCATTTGTTGCTAATTCGACATTGTTTCCTTGAATTCATCGAATTTTAACAATCTTGCTTTATTATTTTCATTTCGTAATTGTTATTGCATCAATAATTAAATTCTCGTGGCAGTTTTCTAAGATCAAGTTAGTGTTATTTAAGATATTTTGAGACAAAATGTTTATTCGTGTCACATGGTGAATGAAAGTTTCTCGAAATTGTTTTGAAAGAGTATTTAATTGAGATTTGAGAAGAATCAAAGAGAACACGATGGCCCCAACGAGAAATACCGCAGTTATTGAAAGATTATCGTCTGTTTTCACTGACAACAACGACAAAGAAGATTTATCACAAGTTTGTGGGAGTATTGCTTTAGGTAAACCACAATAATCTCACGATTCTTCGAATAAAAATAGTTTCACATAATCGAATTTTATTTTTTAGACATTCAGAAACGTCATATCACACTCGCCGAAGTTGTTGAACAGCTCGGTGAATTTTTAACGAGTAAAGATGTGAGTGTGCGTGAGAATGGAGTTCGTTCACTCTCCACAATTATTCAGGAACTCCCTACGGATTTTTTAAATGAACAAGAGCTTCAATTATTAACGTCTTTCTATTGTGATCGACTCAAGGACCATCACAGCATTATCCCAGCAGTTATTTTCGGTATTTTAGCAATTGTGAGTGATTTTATTCTGGTATTGCACTACAAAAAATAAATTGTCTCTAGAAATAATAAATTTTAATATTTTTTGGTGTTTCCAGGTGCAAATGACTAATTTACCCAAAGACTCACCTGCCAAACTCATTCACAGCCTCTTCCAGCATGTCAGATGTCAAACAGAACTCCAAGAAAATCGTAGAAATATTTATTTGATATTTCAAAATCTTTTAGACACAAGATTAAATGATTTGAAAAAAATTGGACCCGATTTTGTTTATGGATTTATATCATCAATGGACGGTGAGAGTGATCCACGTAATCTCCTGCTGCTGTTCAATATTTTACCGAAATTCTTGAAGGAATTCCCACTTGGACATCTGACAGAAGAGATGTTCGAAGTTATTGCTTGTTATTTCCCAATTGATTTTACATCCGGCGGAAAAGAAGGGAAAGGAATAACTCGCCAAGATTTATCTAATGGCCTTGAAAAATGTTTATCGTCACTACCTGAATTTGCACAATTTTGCGTTCCACTATTGCTTGAAAAGCTTGACTCAAGTCTGAAGATAGCAAAATTAGATTCATTGGCATTATTATCGTCGTCATCTTCAACTTTTGGAGTTGAAGGTCTCAGATATCACTTGGATGAATTTTGGTTGATGATAAGACGCGAAACGTTACCTGGAAGTGATCAGGAATTGAAGACAATGGCCTTGAAGACTCTTTCAGATATTTCGAGAGTTTTGGCGGAGAATTTGGATGTTTCACAGAGATTTGTGGAGAAAATTATCATTGACACGAGAACATCGTTTTCTGATGTTCAGTTGAGCCTTTTTTCGCCAGCTGAAAAAATCCTTGAGGCTGTTGCCAAAGGGGGGAAGGAGTGTTGTGTTCAGATTTTAAAAGCCGTTGTACCAATCTGCCTTGGACAGTATTCAACCAAAACGAGTGCTGTTGATAAAATGAGTTTGATGGAGACTTTAAACAATTTTGTAGGAATTGCTGGAAATCTTGGATTTAAAATATCTGGTGAGTTCTATCGAATTTCATCATTTTTAAATAATAATAAGTCTAGAAATAAGGGGACCCCTTCAAATCTTGACCAAAAAATTCAAATTTTGTAAAAAATGAAAAAAATTTTTTTTTACACATTTTTCACCTAAAATTTCCTCAGCTTTCCAATAGAATTATCAAAA
>JABSMS010071500.1:0-19408 GCA_018902275.1 Aleiodes sp. PSUC_FEM 10030003
TATATAGATATATATCAAATAGTGCCCATTTATTGAATTGTTTAAAAAAGCATCAATGATACTTTTATTAATTTATGTTCAATTAATTATACAATATAGTCAATATCCTCACGTGTAGCATCAATTGTGAACAACAGAGCCAAATTATGATTTATTATCGTACAGTAATTCTTTTGTTTTTCTTCAATGTTTTTTTTAATATAAATTTAAAATGTGTAGTCATTTATTCTTATTAATTCCAATGATTATACGTCTATTTTTCATATCGCAGATTCAGCCTCCTCGTGTACTCTATCAGGGCTCGGTTCCGTTGTTTCATTTTTTGATCTGAAATCAATTATCAGATGAAGATCTCTTGTTTTCTTAAGTAAAAGAAAAAAATAATAATAGAAATAAAAACGAACGAAAAAAAAACTGATATTGATATAAAAATCACTTTAATACAGATAAAATGCTCCATTTCGCGTCCATACTACTTAGAATTTGTTCATATTTATTTTATGCATTTATAGAAGATGGAAAAAAAACGTGAATCAATTCCGTGCCATTCCATGTAACTGTCCTTTTGTGTTTGTCCTTCATTATTAAAGCTGTTTTTAAAAAAATATCGTAATAATTTTCCTTAGCAATAGAGTAGAAAAATTTATCCGTCTGAATATGACAGGCACTTATTATTTTTTTTGAATAATCAATTAAATTTTGAATGGCTTTTAATTATAAGAAAGTAGCAAAAAAAAGGGTACATCGTTTATTGGGTTTCTATTTGTTTTCTGTGATTTTTTTTGTGGTAAAGTTTCGGTTTATTATTTGTATTATGTTTTAAGACTACATACGCGTTTAATTATTTGTCGATTCATTCTTGTTCTTTCGCATTCATACACTCATCGAACTTGTTTTAATTCTGTTTTGTTTCATTTGTTATTAGCACCGTGTTTAAATTCGTGAAATTAAATACACTGCAAATGCACCAGTAGAGGAATTATAATTTTTCTTTTTTTATCATAATTTTGGAGTAAATATAACAGTATACTGTACATGTATAACATGTGAATAATGATTTATACCTGGCAAGATGAGCTGACAATGAAAAAGTTCACGTTCATTCAACATTTCTTTTCTTTTCTGATGGAATGTTATTATTTTTTCTTTGTTCTAACGGTTAGAATTATTACGTTATTGTAGGAACAGCACGAAATGAATATACTAACACGTTTAATTTTCGTTCATTGAATTTCTTACGGATTATTCTTGTTTATAAACGAAAAAAAAGAAATTAGTCTATTCATTTACATTTTTTATAAAATTGTTAATTATATTCTGTTCCTTTCTCGGGGAAAAATTATGAGGATTTTTAATATTTCGATTACTGAAATAAGATTTACAACGTTTATGTGTCATTCATCTACTGGATTAATACGATATTATTCACTAAAATTCTAAATTCACTTATTTCATTCATATTTAACTCCTTTATATATCGTTCAGTATTCAAGACCCTGAATTTATTTTATAATTTTTATAAAAATGGTATGATTGAGATTGAAGATTCTACTTCAACTTTCAAACTCAAAAACACGATATTATACCGTCAAAAATAATATATGAAAGATATTGAGGTCTGCAAAAAACTTACCACGATAACGTTTATGTTATTCAGGGTACAAATTTCATTGCTATAAGGATTCTGTTATTGATATATAAAAATTTAAAAAAATACACATTTCTCTCTTTCATTTACGAAGTCTTTTTTTCATTTCATTTCTTTTCGTTTTGTTTCATTAGGTTTTTTAAGCCAATTGAAAAAATATTTGATTTAATTCAGAGATTATGAATTATCGTGACTTTCGTTATGGTATTAAAATATCAAAAATACAAATACGAAAACACTTCAACAATGTCTCTGCCACGTTTTTTTTAAAGACTCATTTCTCTCGTGTCATCCCAATGTTTTTTTTCATACCCCATTGTCTCCGACAGATCCCAATTTTCAAATTAAAATTGATAAAATTCAAAGGATATTATTATGTTCAATAAATTGATTGATCAAATTAAAATAACTCAATTTGATCTTCATAGCCATCAATAAAATAAAGTCAATTATTCAAATATAACGATGAAAAAAGAGGCTAAGAAAATAACGGCTATTCTTTTTCCATTTGTTTTCTCACTCATTGATTATTACCCTCTGGAGTACAGATAAGTGCATAAAGCAATAACACCCCCACCTATAATTATGCTACCTATGCCTATTGTTACTGGCTTGAATAATGACCTCTTGAAATTCTGCCAGTCTTCTGTCTCCTTCTGTCGTCGTTTCATGTCCCGTACTTGAGCTTCTAGTTTTTCCTTCTTCTCTTGGTGACGCTGACGTATTTCGTTTTTCCTGGAGAATTAAAAGAAATTATATATTTCACACTGGGTGCTGCAGTTGTATTGTTGTGATGTAAAAATTAATAATTACGCATTCAAGCCGATGATGTTATTCTCATCATTATTATGCGAGTTCGATGATGAATATTTCGTTGGCGGTTCCATTGGCAGGGGTTTATTGGGAGGACCAGATTCGTTTTCTGAACGACAGAGAGACATTTAATTCGTCTACATATTTTTTAGCAGAATGAATAAAGGCTTAAGCAAAAATTACCGTTTATAGAAGCGGGCCCATTGCTCAATTGATCGGAAATCATACTTCTTGTGAGAGACTCCCCTCTTGGTGGTGGAAGAGGTGGCGGTTCGTCGTCATCGTCATCATCCTCATCGTTATTATCATCTTCATTTCTTCTATTATTCTGATTCACAAGATTGTGAATATTGTTGACAATGTCGTAATGATTTTCCATTGTTAATGCCCCATTATTCCCGATATTCTGAAAACATTCAAATAAAACGAATATGAAAAGGAAAGTTAGAGTGGTGTTCTAACACAGCAGTACAATGCCATCAAACTAATCGGGTTTTTCAACGACGAGATTAATAGCAATGTGCCACTGTGAATTGGTATTAGTTACCACGTTATTGGATGGTAACTCCTTGGATCCCTCAATGATAGCGGCGTATGAGAATCTCAGCTGATCTGGTGTCTGAATGAGACCCATTCTCGAACGTCTCATGTCCAGAAGAACATCACGGACGTTAACAGAATTTAAGCCGTTCTCTTCAATCTGTTGAAATTTTTTTTATTGGAAGAGATGAAAATTATCCAGCAGGTGGAATAAAATAGACATTCTAAATTTCGGATATTTTGAGTAATGAAAATTACGCGAAGCAGTAAAAGTATTTGGGAAATAATTTTTCCAATGGAAAACATGGGTCGGAAATGATTTTTTTAATTCTAGTTTTTCGAACAAGAATTCAAGATCTCAACTTCTGACTTTTTGGAAAATTCTACTTTTTCGCGTATAACGTTGGTCTAATAGAAAATCCATCAGCGATCCAACGGAATCATTGAAAAATTTGCCTCTCGAACCATTTCATTAGAATGTCGATTTTACTCAATTTTTCTCTATATAAACCACATAGAAAATATTGTTGATTGATTTACCAGAACAAGACAAGTATCAACGAGGCAGAAAGTACCAGATCTTCCAATTCCAGCTGAACAGTGAACAATTGGAGGTCCAACGTTGGAATCGAGTGCACCAGATTTCCTTACATCCGCAAGAAAATGTAAAAACGCAGTAGGACTCTGCGGCACTCCAAAATCTGGCCATGTGGTGTAATGAAAGTGTAATATATCTCTCGACTGATTGCTATCGAGGTCAGTCAATCTCAGTACTCTTGTTGTATAATCAGAGGATTCTGTTTTACTGACATACTCAACTCTGAGGTTAACATCAGGAAATGTCATAGATGGATCTTCTGAAGTGTCCAGTGGCCAGTACTGATGGCACTTGACTTGACTCTTCTCAATAATTTTATTGAGCATGAGAATTGCTTTGCTATTCTGTTCCCACACCATTAACCAAAAGTGTCCAGTTGTATTTGGTAAAGGTCCCTGTGTAAGTATGTACTGTCTGTGTGCACGTTCTACCTTTATGAGATTGGCATTAATGTAATCGTGTGGTCCTCGTTTCAGGACAATTCTTGAATGATCATAGGGTGCCACATCCCTGTAGCGATTCAAATTTTTATTCTGCGGTTTCTTTGATTCATCACACGTATAATCAAAGTTTCCACATTCATTACGTATATGCTGATAAAGTATCATCCATGCATTCTTCTCGTTAATCTTCAGATACTCTGTTTCGAGATTGCTAACAGGCTGTTTCACCTCGTTTGTCATTTTTTTCCCTGGATTATTTTTTTAGTTTGTTAATTTCTTTTGTTTATTCCAACACGACACAGTAACTCCTAATATCACCTTCTCTCGTTTTTATAACGACTGTCAATTTTTCTTCTTCATTGGAACGATGGAATTCATTGAGTATGCCTAGTTACTCCGAAAACGTCATTGTACCGTAAGAATTACTATAGAGTGGAGTATAAATATCAGGAGTTTCACTTTTTTATTTTTATGAAAATGAGTTTGTCACTGTAGTTGACTGCGCACAGACTCCAAATGATAAGTCTAAGAGTTGATTTTTTTTTCTAGACGAAGCAACTCGTGCTTTGTTGCCCCCTACTCTTTTTCTTTGCCTTCACTATTCACTCCTTTAATTCACTTTTTCCTTATATTTTTATCAAATCCAATTCGGCGTACGTGACACCAGTTCAGTTCACAAGATTTTCCATTTTAACGAATACGCTAGCAATGCAATTTGCTGGTGTATTATTAACTGTGTATACATATACCTACAGATTCATGTATATTTATCCTATCCTTCCTCCTATTATAAAAAAGACATGGTAATGGCGGACGTACATGCT
Organism: Aleiodes sp. PSUC_FEM 10030003; assembly: GCA_018902275.1. Taxonomy (NCBI): domain Eukaryota; kingdom Metazoa; phylum Arthropoda; class Insecta; order Hymenoptera; family Braconidae; genus Aleiodes; species Aleiodes sp. PSUC_FEM 10030003. The sequence continues at coordinate 4,867 of JABSMS010071500.1, forward strand.
ATGGTACATTGAAAAATGGCGAATTACGCGTTGAAATTGGCGAGAATGACAACAGATGTCGCCTGTGATCAATTGCATGAGTGAGGTGTAGGTATTCACAAGTTACGGTGTTTTCGATTTCGACCGTTCTGCACTAGAGCAGTGCAAATCTAACCTCCCCTGAGCTTTTTCACTCAGCCGCCAAATTGGCAGTATTTGAATGCATCAGCAATTTGTTCAAGATAGTGTTATTTAGAGTTTTATTCGGGAGAAAAGTTTGAAAATAGATGGGAAACTTACTGGAAGAAGGAGTCTCGTTACGAATGATGATATGATATTGAATCAAGCACAATATCAAAATCAAAATTAACTTTTAGAATTACACCTCATCGTGAATAGAGTAAATACATGTGATGGAATTTCTTTGATCCTCAATTTCAATCAAAATTACTTTTACTTGCGTGCGCGTCTCAGGTTAGTAATGGAAAAAGGGATGCAAACAGAAATTTGATTCAGAAAGCGAAGTCTTATTCAATATCTGAACCATCTACAATTACTAAGCTTTTTTTCACGCTTACGCGTTAACACGGGATTCTTCTTCCCCCAGTACTATACCCGGACCACTACAAAATCCTATAGTAACCAAAGAGGGTTAAGAATCCAACTCCCCTGATTTGGTTCGCACGCAGGAAATGACGGAATCCTCCATTCTCTCTGCTTTTGAAACGATGAAGAGAATAAAATTCATAAAAATGAGAAGGGAGAGCGATGAAAAATTGAACAAAAGGAGATTACATTTGGAATCTGGGAAGCATATGACTCCTTATAATCGCATGATCGTGATGTGCCAATATTCGTCATAAAACCGGCGACCAATTTCATTTCATCGTGTTGCTTGTCAGTGATGAATTATTACGTTGAAATTTCCATTTCAATATTACGTTCAATTCGTAATAAACACCTACCGGCAATGTATAAATACCCTTTTTTCGGATCATATCGCGGATTTTCTGCGATTCATGCAATGTTCAATTGATACGCCGCTGATCAGAGTGTTTAACTATTAAATAACATTTCCGCATCTCCATTCAAAATTAATTAATATATCAGTTAATTCAATTCCATTCAAAACATCTGTGATTATCAATATTTGTTTAATCAAAATGATTATCATTAATTCTTTTTACTATGAAAATGGAAACTTTTTCATTTCAAAAACAGAAAAAATTAATTTCATGTACCGAGATGAAGAAATTAGAGCAGCATTAATTCATGCTTCAAATGTACGCCTTGGAGGTTTTTCAGGGGTGAATCTTCCTCACGGTGAATTTTTAATGATAAAAAATGTAGCAGGGGTTCAAGAGGAAACCATTAACGCTGCCATCTTGAAAAAACAAGGAGAAAAGAAAAAAGGAAAATAGATGGACAATTATCCCATAAAGACGGGAGTTGTCTGATCAATATGAAAAATGAATTTATGACTAATTAAATTTACTCATCAACTACATTCTGTATTAGTGAACTGTAAAAGTGATGAGGAAATGATCGAGGTTGATAGCAGATACGTTAGTAATACAGAATAAGAGACGTAAAGGTTACGAGGCTCTGGTTTCCTCAAGGATCGACTGAGGTGTAATACGCCAATAAAAATGCAGAGTATGCTGGGTTTCTCTTGGCAATCCTGGGACGGACAGGGGGATAAGGTGGTGGCGTCGCGACGCTTCGCACTTAAAAAGCAATAGAGGCAATTTTTTGATTTTTTTTTCCTACATTTTCAGGTTTTCTCTCCTTCTTGTGCTTTTTGTTTGTCGAATAAATTCAAGTCTCATTATGCGCGAAGTAATGGCAAATATTCAAAGTAACAAAAAGTGTTGGGGTCAAGGACAAAAAAGGAAGAGAATCGCGGGATTATTTAATGGAGTGAACAAATATATATTTTGATAAATTTTGAAGACGCGATGTATTACCAGATGGCAATTGGAGAATGACCTTTAATTATCTCAAAGTACTTTCCGACAGTGAGGTAAGCCTTACTATGTAACACCTCATTATTATCCTTTTCTCCTTCCTCTCAGTAGCGAACATACTATTATAAGAGGGAGAGAATGCGGTTACTCTAACATTGGTCAGCGTAGAACGGTTGGTGGGACTCCGTTATTTGCGATGCATATAAATGCATCGGAAACGGTCCGCATAGTTGCATGAATCATAGCAATTATCGTTTGTGCCTGGTTTCATCCAATGGCCGCGAATGCTGGAGCTGGAAATTTGCGCGCGAGGGCTCTTTTCATCGCTTCCATATAACCACTAGCATAGATATAGAGTGGAAGAGTTGAACCAATGACCCTGGGTTTTCGTCGTTGCTGCTAGTCCCTTTCTGCCTTCATTTTCGTTGATTTGTACTGCTGAGAGAGAGAGAGAGAGAGAGGCTCACGAGGGTTTTATTGAAAACGTTTTGTAGCGCAGAGTGCTGCTGGTACACGCGTTGAGGGATTCCAATGGTATTTCAAAACGATGCTTCATTGTTCTCTATAACTAATACGTGATTCACTTTATTAGTAATTCAGTCGACATTGAATTGTTTTTACTAGAGTCAATTATTATTAATCATTCGTTTGCTTTTTCATATTGCGTGAAAAAAATGCTCTCCATTCACGTGTTAAAGTCTACTGAATTTGGAAATTTCATGAAATTCTTGAATGTCTCATCACTAATACAACTTGTTATCCCGGAAGTAAGCTCCACCAATCGTCCTTCTGTCTCACGCGTGTTATCTTTACCCATTTATTTTTATACTCCACCCTCCTTTTCTCTGCTTCAACATTTTGCCTTGAAGTTTTTTTTGTGTTGTGTGCCCCGGACGCGAATCGGCGTAATAATAAACGTTGGGTTTAGGACGATAAAGCAACGTCGGGGTGCGCCACTCGAAATCCGGGGTATCCTGGGCCGCGCACTCACTGACGCTGAGATATATCGTTCAAGAAGAGGGAAAGGGAAAGAGCCAAGGATCGATAGCCGAGTGCCGGAAACACCAAGAGCGCTTTTGCCCTCTTCACCTCCTTCTCTCCTTGCTCCCCTACTTTTTTCCACTCTCTCTTCCCCTTTTTATCCCCCTATCCTACATCATCGTATACTCCAGTTAGTACGTTCCACCAATTAGCATAGTGGTCCTGATTAAAAACATTTCCGAAATTTTCTCATTTTTTTTTCTTTTTTGTTTTTAGGAAATTAGAGAAAGTTGGCTCGTACATTTTGCTTCCGGTTATCCAAAGAGTAAGTCAAGTATCCGGGTTACACTTTCGAGAGTTTTTTTTTGTTATAAATTATATCATGGTAGAGCAGCTCATTATATTAATATGGAGTGATAATGCCAGTGAGGTATAACGAAAGAGGTTGATGGAGGAAAGTTGATGTAACACTCTTTACGAATTTCCGTAATTGATCAGCGCTAAAATAGCTTCATGTAAAACCAGAAACAGTTTGGAAGTTGTATTTATGAATATACACAGGGAGAACGAATACTTGCTCAATGAGCGACGACAATGAGTTGTTATAGACACTCATTAAATAACTCGTTGACATTTAAATGTAAAATATGAATAAATCGCGTGAATAAAAATGTACCAATTAAAAATGTCGATTTGAATTCATTTCAATTTTCTCAATTTTCAGTTAACGGATGCTAAATAAATTCGTAACATAGACTCGATTATTCACATTGTCGGTAACGTCCGGCACAATTATTTTCGAGATGTAGGTCGGAAATCGTCGATTCTCCTCTCACTCTTCAGCTCTCTTCTCTCGCGTATAGTTCCCATCGGATCGTGCCAAGCAGCCAAGTTGGCGCGCTTGCATAACAGTTACGCTACCGAGCGGTTTTCTGCTGTGATCATAGTTCGCAAGGACGTCATGGTCATACAACTCGTGCGGATCGAGGGATTATGTTACTTTTGCTGCTATTTACCTGCCTTGTTATTCAACGTTATAAAGATTAAATGGAAATGGCTTTCTGCATCTTAATTTTCGCATTTCGAGTTTCAACTTGACAATGTCCCATCTCAATCGACGAAACTTTGATTGACTCGTGGAGTATCTGAATTGGAGAATGATCGTATCCACAGACTTCCTGAAATGGGAGGACGAGGCGCTCTTGGCAAATCGCGCTGCTCGACACGTCGTTATCTCTAATTTCCACCCGGCTGTCGGCCTATCCACAGTACCTAGTATTGGCATACGATGCTCGTGAAGTGCTGCAGAGCGATTTAACCAGAGAGAGAGAGAGAGAGAGAGAGAGAGTTGATGTGTGTAGGTGTATGTGATTCAGGTTATAGCTTTTGATACTAAACACTTTAGTGGTGTATGAAGCGTCCCTTGTCCCTTCCTACTCTCACACTACATCATTACTCTCTGATGTTACTCACCGATACATTTTGGCTCTTAGAGCCTAGATACTTGCGTAGACGTTGTGGAATCAACAACAACTGCGCATCACCCAGTTAGCAGAGAGGTGAACAACGCCAAAGCCATTCCGTGCGATCGGGTCTTCAGTCTATTAGCAATTATGGATAATCGCTCGCTTGATCGCCTAATAGCCTGGAATATCATTGTAATGAGTTATATGTCATGCCAAGTTATAATAACTATGGGTAGTACAATCATCATGAATATTTATCTGAGGATATACCATACATTCTTTATTTCTTATTATTTCTACGCTTGAAAGATCCATGTAAACTTGGTGATTTATAGGACAAATTTCATAGCATCGTGAGAACTCAATCGATTTAGCATTTATTAAGATTATATATTTATATTCTTTCCATTTCAATGCCTTTGTCAATTGTAAATTTCCATGGCATTGTGGGAATCAAAATAAATCACAGCGATTGCGTTCTAGCAATAACCGGAGGCGTGTAAATCTCACGAATAATTAACCGATCGCAGTAGAGACGAGATGCCTCGGCTTGTCCCGGAGGATAGAGAATAGAGCAAAGGGAGTAGATAGAACGAGAAGTAGAAGCGAGTTGTGTAAATGGTATAGATCTGATTCGACGTTGCACGTGTCCCGCGAATCTCGTCTCGTATCTACTATACTCTATGCACACGATTCTAAACTGTATGAGACCTATTTGCAAATTGGTTCCCCCCCGACGTCGAGCCGATAAACGCCCGATGCGAAACTATACGTTGGACGAATGAATACGTCCGACAGATGAACGACGCCCAGGCGTTTTCCTGATTGAAACTCCACTGCCGTTGGACGTTGAGACAAGATGACGAGACTATAACACCCAGAGAGGGTTGAATTTATATCCCCGTGTGGCGTCATTCCTGCAATCCCGATGCTCTCTAACTCTATGAATCAGTTTCGGTTTCGTGCTTAATTGCTACAGACTTTTCAATTTGCCATGCTAAATCATGAAGAATATCCATTCCATATTGTAATCATTCTGTTTCAGCTCTTTCTTTGTAATCTTTCATTGGAATTAGGAAGGAAAAACTTTGATGAAATAGCGAAAAAAATGGCAATAATTATGAGGAAAACGTCTACATATATTAAAGTAGTGATTTCATCCGATTTTTTCTTCCTCTTGACTAAGTCATACCGTCAGAGCCATGGAATTTAATCGTTCTCTACATATGTGCACACACACATGTCCGACGACAATACATTTCGAATGGGTTATATATTCCGTGGTTCTTGTGTGAAGGATGTGAATCATCGGTGCTCGATGATTACATACCACATTGGACTGTTTGATCACAAACACCAGCGATGACTCTTAGGAAACTCGATTCCCCTGTTATCATTAAGATATCATACCACGTGTGCTTGTCTTGACATTAAAAAATCCTTATGAAATACTTTTTTTAGTAAAAGTATGTGTAGATAAAGATTTACTTGGATTTTCCATTTTTTTCAAGATATTTTATTGACAGAAAGTAATTAAAATTTAATATTGAGAGTTTATTTCACTTGATTGGATTCTTTCCTCCACCGCTAATCGCTTCTATTTCGAGTATCATGCGTCAGATAGTAATTCTGTTGAGAATGTCAAAGATCATGCAATAAGAATCATCGATCCATACGTGCGATATTGATACGCTGTATTGCATTCCAGCGGTTGTTTATGCAGTGAAGTAATAACAAAACCATTCAATAATTTTTTATTGTCGTGGGAATATCATTAACTGCGGTTATCTTTACACTATAGATGGATTCTTCACATTCTATTGTACAACTTTTTGATGTTTAAATAATACAATTGAATACTTTCGAAGTATACTTAAGAGTATCTTATCGCCGCTCACGTCCCTTATACTATCGGTTATTATCGGTTTTTCGTGTCTTATCGAGGTAAGTTTCAACGCGTATGAACGTTTTTTTCCTCTCCCTCCAAAGTATCCTTATACCTCGTATACACATTCATACTCTATCTCAGTGATTAGTTTGGTAACGTGAGACGGAAAAAGAAGACGAAAAAAACATTGAATCACAAATCTCAATAGTCATGCACTTACAATGTGTATTTAATGTGCTCTTTTGTTCTAGGGAATTGTGATGCAAATTCGTTTTTCATTCACCAAGTCCACTTTTACTTATCCCCGAGTGCGAAACGAATGGAAATAGAGGAATAAAAAAGAGAAAAAGGCTTCAAAATTCCATGAAACAAGGTTTCATCTGTCATTAATGTCGATCGCGTAAACCCTACAAGTTGATAAAAAAAAAATATAAAAAATCGCAGAGGTAAAAAGGTGCTGGCAGCGGCTTCTATAGAAAAAATCAAGAGTTGGACTGCGAAAAAGACCGGAAAGAAATATAGAGAGATTGAGTACAGTATAGGGGATACAATTTTTTTCTACTCGTTTCGACAGAATATGAATAATAATATTCTCATACAATATCGAAGTACGCTACGAATATCTCTTGAGAATATGCAAAGTGGAAAGAATATGTATAAGCTCTAGGATAGAGAATAATCGTCGAGACGAGCCTTGAGGGTCCATAACGGCCATTATACAAGAGGGTAACTGCAACTAGCCCTATCTGCCATCTTTAATCCGTAGCGAAATGTCCCGTATGCACCACTTCATTCTCATTTCAAATTTTTTTTCCTTCTACGTGACTTGCGTATGTGCATATATATTTTTTTCTTTTTAAATTTTTTTTTGCCTTTATGTTCGATGCGACATCGCTACCATCCGCAGACCTTGCACACATGTGAGTAACTGACATCGCGCAAAAGTAACTTCTAAAATTACTCGCCGGATGTTGAGAACGTTAACGCGCGGTTGCGCAATTTGTCGAGTGAGTATTATGTGTCTGTGTGGAGATCTGCACCTTTATTGTTCTTTTTTTTTCTCTTTTTATTCTCAATTTTTTTCTCACTTCTCAAAGTCTAAACACTGCTGTACGTGCGGCGGATCGTGACTCAATCCTCCAAGCACGTACTGACTAATTGCCAGGGAAATAAAATGCTGAAGTGAACTAGCTACTGTGTGGTTTAAAAGAAAAAGATGGGACGAAAAATATATGCTATGACATTTTACCACGGAATCTCGGTAAATGAATGTAGAATTATGGAGGACAGGGATAAAAGAAAAATATTAGTGTCGGTTGATTGAGGCCGCGGCCAAGCATGAATGAACGGTGTGAAAGGCATCATACATATATGTCTGCATAGTATACTTTGAAAACTAACATAATAATAATACTCCTCATTTTTATTGCTCAATTTTTTCGTCCCAAGCTGTGTATATCATACACGTCGTCTGTATTTACGTTTATTCTTCTAAAATTCCTTGTTTGGCGCGATATATTCAGCGAGCTCGTGTTCACATAAGCGGATTTTAATAAAAGACACGAAAGAGAGAAGAAAAATCATTAAACGAGTGAAAACTTTGAGGACACGGGTCATGGATGAATGAGTCTTTGTTCAGGGACCTTTTTCACTTATTTTTCGCTTTTTCTTTTTTAAATTTAGAAGTTATCTCCTTTGTTCTTTTTCTGGCGTTAACGATGCAGTGGGAAATTCTTTTAGCGAGGTAACATCATCCACACACCGTCGCATGAGAAAATATACGAATAAAGAGATGGTGGTAAATGTCACCTGTCAGCGTACACATGAGAATTTTTGATTTTACACTTTCATGAGACATGAAAACAAATTATTGTGACTATTTCTTTGATAAAAATTGCAGGCATATAAATTGAGAAATAAAAAATTCACTCTGAAATTTTATCATACGAGGGGAGGCCAGCCACAGCTATTTTCATGCACAACAATTTCCAAGGTATTCATGAATTGGTGTTTCTTTTTCTCATTTACTCACCACATTACCGTTGCAACAAACAAAACAGGAAACCAAAGAATATGGGATATAACGTTAGAATGGCGATGCTAATGTGATTTGTGAGAGTAGTGCAAGTGAGTATCATCCTGAAAGAAAAAACGAAAAAAAAATTGCCAGGAGTTATGAGGAATGGAACGATGAAAACACAAGCGAAAAGGGGGTAGGTCTGCTCTACTTTCCATTTGGACAGAGACGAAGAAAAGCATCAAGGATCGAACTGGTTCTATTGTTGTTCCGCGTCCAAGGAGAAAAGAGGATGAAGGAGGAGAAACGAGTATGCGTGGGTTGGGCTCTAACGCGATGCCGAATTTTCCGCGCCGATTCTCCAAGACAGACGCCACATTGTCTCTAAGCTAGTGCGGTTGGACAGATAGGAAAAGGCAATCTCCACAGACCGGTGTGAAGACAAATAGAAAATGAAGCCGATTGTTTTTTCTTCTTTGACATTTTTTTACGTCTATTCGTTTTCACAGTGGCTGGATGGATGCCATTGCACGACTAATAAGTCCGAAAAACTTGCTAGCTTGAGGAATATATTATACGTATTCGATCAATAAAAAAAAACATCGACTGTCTTCCGAATTCCTGGGACATAAATAGATATAGCTAATAGGGCTCCTCATTTTAATAAGTAGTAAAAACTTTGATTGATCATCCATTCATCAATCAATTCATCTTCGTAGAGTAAAATATGTGTAATACTGCAATAAAGTATGCTACTTTCTTCACAGATGAGGAGGCGGTAAATATTATTCAGCTCACACGCGAGTAGTTAACCAAGTACCCATAGAATGAATATGCTACTCACGTAACAGGCATGTATCCCAACCATTTTGCTCCTGTTTTCATGGGTTGACACTGCGGTACTTTTGGTACGGGGTATCGAACTTTTTTTGCTCTGTCCTCTCTTTACTTCTCATATTATATATTAATTGCTGATGAGGTAGTTGAGCAAAAAAGGATTAAATTATTCCTTGCGTTAGTAAGTTTGAAGGAGAAAAAAAGGAAAACGGTAAAAAGGAATTCTTGCTTTCCTTGTCATTTTCAAATTTTACACCCCATAATTAGACGTTTACGTGAAATATTTGAAAAAAATTTGATGCACTGCAATAAGAGAAGTATAGTGAATATAGTAGCTCAACCGGAAGAACCGAGAGAACACTCTATTATTCTTTGGGTCTTAACTTGTAGTAAAATAAAAGATAAAAGACAGAAATATATAGTAAAAATGGAGGGGAATGCTTTCATCCGCGACGCGGACCGATCGTTCGGCTACTTTAATGTTCGTGCAATGACCTTGCTCAGGCTTTCGCCGAGCGAAGCACGATTACCGGACGATGCCTTCTGAGAAATCTGCAGACGTTGCTACTCTTGCGTTTAACTCTCGAACGGGCTCGACCTGAATTGTATTTACCACTCGGTTTAATCGTACATAGCTCGTTTACTAAGTCACTGCCTTGAAACACTGGTTTTTGTGAAATGTTCATTGGCATAATTTAATTTTTTTTCTCTGTTATCAACGAGAAATAAAGATATTTGAATGACTCCTTTATATTTTCTATTTGTCATGTCATTTACGATGAAATTACTTAATATGAACTCTAATTCATGATGACAAATTCTCATATGTTTGTACCAAGGATTTTAATGAATATCGTGTTTGCCGAGCATCAAGGGATCCTTACTTACACAACATGAATTGGTCTAAAGCGCCCACAAAAAGTGACAGAAAATTCCTCGGCATTTGACCCGATACATTTAACCTCACTGGAACCCGTAGCAATTGCAGTCATTGTCTACATCTCGGGGATATGAGAATGGAAAAAAAAATTACCGCGGTGAAGAATATTATCTGTACTGGGCATGGGTGAACGAGTGACTCAGAGCCAAGGTTTAATTGATCTCTCGCTTTCTTGTACTATTATAAGTCTCCACGCTCTTTTACTTGCCTCTGCATTATGAAATAATTAATCCATGGATCACTTAACACGATGCACTAATTTTGTTTTCTCAGAGGCATTCCACATCGTGTTTTTCTCCCCCTGCATGGAAGCTGTAATTTAACTGATCTGGAATGTCTCATAAAACGTGGAAGTATGCAATATTCATCTCGTTTTTTTTCCCCATTGTTTTTCATTGACTTCCACGAATATTATGGCGAAAGAAAGGAAGAGGGATTGGTATACCTCAGGGTATTAATTTTGATGATATTGTCTTTTCGTTGCCGCACGCATCTGTCGTATCGTACCGGAAAATAAGCAAATACGGTTATTGTTAATTAACTACTAATGTTCAACTACTAATTATATTGGTATATCCGGTTATGATAGAACATCCCCACTGGGGAGTGTGTATGTAGAGTATGTAATGAAAAGAGCAAGAGTGAAAGGAAAAACATATCGAAGAATCCCGAGGACATTTCAGAATCATAGAGTGCATGATATATTAATGCAATTATTTTTACCTGTTTTTCTGCACACATATTATGGACTTTAATTATAAAACAGCCATAGTATTTTGCCCTTTTGTTGAATCGGATAAAAGACCACAATTTAAATAGCTTTGAAAGGTGAATCCAATTGTCTATCAACCCAATTATTTCAAATTCAGGTCACAATATCTTTGTTATTTGTTTTTTTAAATTCCTCATTTTTATTTTCTCCGGGTCACGTAACGTTGATTTTTTTTGTGTTGCGTAGGTGTTGAGCCCATTACGTGGCTGTGGGTTTCATTAGGGCTAACGAGGGGTTTAATTAATGTTCATCTGCCGAATAATGTCCCTTTCAACCAACATCTATTTAAGCATTTTGAGTCATATTCTATTTTTTACCTACTCAATATAGTCAGAAATGAACTACTTGAATATCGTTAGTTTTTTCATTATTTTATCTTTAAATGATGTTGAGGCCAAAATGGATAGTCAAATAATCCCAGGGTTATATGCGTACATGGAAGATGGATTTATATCCACAGGTTTGTACAACAGGGGTGACAACATGGCCGTGGTTTACGTGCATTAACCGTTGAAGAGATAGTACAATCCTGTCTTCACCAGACAATATGCCCCAGGATCCAAAATCCCTTCTAACAATGCATACAGTCGTTTCCGTCTACGTATCAGAACACGTATTATGTCATAGTAATGAATCGCAAATAGTTATACCAATAAATGAACAACTGAAATAAAAATTAGCTGCAACTACTACCGTATATAAAACTTGTCTTACCCATAAAAGCATCAAGCATCCAATGTATAATTTATTTTCATTGCAGTGTCGATGGCTTTCGCGTCACATATCTTTACCGAGTTCGTCCGTATTCTTCTCCTGTTCTCTTGCGTACGTGGAACAATTATTGATAACGTTCAAATTTGTACATACCCGCATGTATATAGCTGCATTTTTCATTCGGCTGACTCACCAGTGCGTATGAAAGAATTATTTCTGCCTTTCCTTTAGTATCGATAACTGTTGCGAATATCATTTTGATTGAGTAGAGAGAAAAAGAAGAGTAAGAAAGATCTTTAGTCAAGGACATATATTAAAGTAGATGACGCTTCTTGATGCCCGTCTTCCTCGATTAATGGTTGACGATGTATCAATTTTTTGTTATGCTAACACTCCAAAGCCCGTTGATAGAGGCACTGTTCTACCCGTCACTCCGGCCATCTGACGTCTCATCCGTTCCACGTCATGTCACTTGATTTCTTGCCACTCTAATATATATATACATAGACGTATCAGTGAATTGGAACATATGATACGGACTTAAGATCGAGTAGCTTGAGAGAAAATGAATTTTGTCATTTTTGATGATCTTAAGGAGCTTGTAATTAGTTTTTAATACGACGATTTTTCATAGTGACAATTTTAATGAAGGGCTTGTTCACGTTTCAGGCGTATATCATCATTTTTAATGAGGATGAAACGTTTTAACTATTTTGTTAATTAGATGAGGATATTTATGATGAAAAACGTGTTTTAAAATTGATATTTGCAATTTTTTGAAAAGTAGATTTTTTAGTGAAAGATTGAGAGTCCATTGCCTTTCTATTTTCGTAATTTTTCAGTTTTTTCAGAAAAATCTCAAATCTTAATGGCCGTAGAGTAAAATTTAAGAAGCCATCGCAGAACTGAGCTGATTCATCATCGACTTATTTGGTTTTGAATTAATTTTCCATGATTTTTGAAATAGTCATAAACAAAAACTCAATTTGCGCTAAAAATTAATTCGAAACCACATAAATCGATGAAGAATGGGCTCGCCTCTGAGCAAGTTTTTACGTTATGACGATTAGAACCGTAGTAGTGATTCTGACAAAACTGCAAAAATTTTGAAAATGGACAGCCTTAGATATTCCGTTCTCGAACAAAACGAACGAAGTTTCAAGATTGCAAAAAAATCAATTTCAAAATTCTTGTTTCATCAGAAGTTTGATTCAAACGATGATTCAAAGGATAATGATTCAATCACTGCTTTTCAGGGTGAAAAATGTCCTCTTTAGGAAAGAATTTTTTGTGGATTCGTGAACGGGGGAATCACGGGATTTTATCAGAAAACTAGAGGACGTGTGTGGTACTTCCTATCTGTGAAAAGGAAGTACACTAGCCGCGAGACTATTTCTCACCGAGATTAGAGTATATTCCCCACGTAGACGTCAGATCAGTAACACTGTGCTCTGACCACTGTTGGAGTTGGGTTGATAAGTCGACAGGAAACTCTTCCACCGTAAACTACACTTCTACATAATCAAAATCTACCTTTCTCTACGGAATTTTGCCATGACATCAAGTGAAAATAATAACAATAAATTGAAATAAATGTAAGCAGATGAATTCCATTAATTGCACTACACATGCTTCTTCAACCTCATATATTTTTCCACTAGGAAAAGGTACGTATTCTGCTTACGTTCTTCGTGGAGTTGGCAAAGCATTCCAACTGAAACAAGAAAAGCCATACAGCACTCTGTACAGAGAGGATGCCACACAAGGATCCCGCAAAATGTTACTTGCTCATAGCGATATAGTATAAACGCTCTTGCGTGAATATATAGTATACGCGGAAGGAGGAAATGTCGGGTAATGCCCAACGAAACGTTGTAGAAGGTTGGCGGAAGAAGATGCCAAACACGTCAGCCACCCACGCATGTATTATGTGACACAGAATTGAGGAATTCTCATCTAACAAATAACTATTAGTCATCAATGTTATTCCAAGAGATTTTTATTGTGATGAAGATACCGGAATGAATTTTAAAATTGTTTAGTAAAATCACGAGAGAGCAAAGAAAAATAATGCATGAAACTGCAGCGGAATCAAGAAGTTGTATGTGAATAATAAATGAAATGCTAGAATCACCGCAGGAATTGACGACTTTCCTTAAGTCAGGTAATTTTGCGAAGGATATGGATACTCATTTTGGCTGAATGGCGAATGCATGCCACTGAGATCAATTGAATGCCCTCACTCTATCCTTGTGACATCGTGAAAGTGAGTGAGAAAGTAGAAAAGGACGAGCGGGGGAGAGAGAGGTTGTGCTAGGCGTAATGGGAAATCAATAGGGAACTCTCAACCCTCTTATCTCTTGGCATCCCTTGGCTGTAGCATGTATTCTGTACTACCTTCGGCTACCTTCCCGCTCACCTCATCACATCATGTCGCTTTTCTGTACCCTCCACTACCTCTTTATCCATTGGTCCCCCTCTCTTACTCATCGTCAGGAACGATCTGGCGTCAAAGTTCAAAGGGCTGAATCCACTACTGTCGCGCGTTCCCGACCTCCTTTGATTAAGATAGACTCCACCGTAGCATCGTCATGCCACCACTAACTCACTCTCTCTCTTTCGATCCTCCCTCTAGTATACCCTCATCTGATCAACCTCTTGCCCCTTCATCGGTTTCTTTCAACCATACTTTGACCCCATCGACCCACTTAATCCATGAATAAGCTTCGTTCTAATTTTTATAATCGATGGTAATGAAAGAATGAGAAGAAAAATTTTGACACCAGAAATATTCAATTACTTAATGAAAATCGTTTTGATTTCTTCTTCTTCCTGTACTGTATAAAACAGCTTGGCATATACGCAAGAGCTTCAACAATTTAACCTCAGTGGCAAATTTGATCCCAGTTGATTCTAGGATTTTCCTAGCCCTAGAAATATCGAGATCACGATCCATCTCTGTTCCAATATATATATATATA
>JABSMS010071501.1:0-40910 GCA_018902275.1 Aleiodes sp. PSUC_FEM 10030003
CAGTAATGGAGAGAACTTTTCTTATAAGAATAATTCTTATATGAATTTTTCAACGTTCGATTGAATTATCCGTTTTACCCCATTTGTTACCATGGGTGTACGCTAATAAAATAAAGACCTCCGCAAAATAAAGACAAATAGAAATTTAACCACAACTTCTTGTATGGAACAATTAATGAAATGGCTGACGGAGTTTCCCAAGCGGAACAATTACGGAACTCCTCCATGAAAACACTGTATTTGAATTCGTTTGTAATACACAGAAGTTCTGTTCCGAAATGTCCCTTTCTCTCTCTGAGTCTTTTCTCACAAAAAGTTCATTTTGTTTGGTATACTTCGTTACACGCTGATTTTGTAAACGAGCTTCTTAATTACTGGAGAAGTTTCAAACACCGTGAAGCAATGTAGACAAATCGTTTGTCAAACTAGCAGCATTTCATTTGTTGGAAGTGACAAAGCCAATTTTCCTCTTTTGTATTACAAACATGAGAAATTACGTAAAATTGAGATGTCTCATTTTACTGGAGCCATTCACAGATGTTGGGAATAAAATCAATTGTTATGAAATATCTCCGAATCTATGAGAGATGAAGGAATTTTTGTGACGATCTTTTTTGTGATTGTCATTCTTCTTTATAAAGAAATTCCTCACAAAAAATTCTTCATCTCCCTGAGACTCTGAGATATTGCAGAAGGTGTTAAGATTGCACGTTAGAATTCACTGTTTATTTAATCTTAAAAATCATATTGCCCTTGAATTTTCCAAGAAAACTCAAATTTCAGACAATTTTGTCTCAAATAGAATTAAGAGTGCAATTCTGAAATTTAATGTACCTATTACTACTGAATTTTCAATTTTTTTTAACAGTGCATATTATAAATGGAAATTTTATGAGGAAAAATAGAATCACACAAATTTTTGTTGCATAAATGTAACATTTATTTGGCATTAAATTATGACAATAGATACATTGATTAAGTTAATTAGATACAAAAATGAATTGACTGTTAGACAGGACTGGTAATGAAAATACATCGAAGCGAATCGTAATATTTGCGTGAACAAAATATATTCATCGCAATACGAATTTATTTAAAATTTATCTATTTCCTTATTTATTTCAATTCTTCAATTTCATCTCACTTCATTGTTCAATAATCATTGTGCAATTTTCATTTACCATCGAAACAATTTCATCAACACTAGAATCATCGCTCTTCCCTTGACTCATTCCTCTATAGATATTACCGCAAATATAAATATTACGAGGATTACTTTCTGCGATAAAAGAATTTTGCCTTTTTCGACGAAATGAAGAAAAAAACAGGAAATTTCCGTTGAAAAATGATATAATAAAATCCCCATCAGATAAATAGGTCTCGATTTATTGAAAAACCAATTAAATCCATCATTTTTGGACTATCGGTCCAGCGGGGATCCTATCATATCATTTACCGCCTCTAATTTCCCGTGCTTTCCAGCACTACTATTTTTTTCTCCAAAATCCATCAATTTCTCAATACAAAAAAACGATTTCTTTATCAGTTCGACTACTAAAGAATAATGATACATATTTTCATTTTTATCTTGAGATCACTCGACGGTGATAGTATTATTATAGTTATAAATAAAGAAAATTATTATCGAGGGAAGGTTAAAGATTTTTATTTTTTATTCTTTTTCGATGTATCAGCGAAAACTTCTTTTTTTAAGGGGAAATATTATCTCTCCCGTGGGACGAGCGAATTTACTATCACCAGATGAGTATTGATTCATTGCTTATTACGCGAATAGTCCACAGATTTTGCGGTGGTTGGGGAGAAGGGGAATTTGCATTTTAAAGTATATAATTCCAGTACCAATCGATAATGACTTCAGTCGAGCAAATAATTGCGTTATGTTTAATTGCAAGTATTTTTTTATTGATTCAATTTGATTTTTTTTTGATTTCATTGAATTTTCACATGAAATTTTGATTTATTTTATAAATTAAATATTTCATTTCACTTCATCAATGTTTCGAGTAAATTACAATTATTAATTTTTTTTTTATATAATTGTCATCAGAACAATTAATTAATCGAGAAAATAAATAATTTTTTTATTAAGATAACGAAGTGTTGGCGGTTTTTTTTTCTTCAAAATATTTAATACTTTTTTTTGCAAATATACATTGTTAATCTACGCACATATAATCATTGCATACTATACGAGCCATTATTCATAATTATTAATTACTATTTCCTTTTCATACTAGCAATTCAATTTTTTTTCCGTTTTGGTTTTATTTTTTGTTTGTAGAATTAAATTAAGATCACAGCCATTGCTTTGAATACGAATATCGTCGTTCGTATTTTGAAGACCAGTACAATTATAATATTAGCAGTAATTATAAGGATAATTTCAGTTCGTGCTACATTTTTTTTTCTTAATTACTAATTTTTCTCATTCGAATTCGTGAACACGATGATTATCCGATCTTTTTTTTTTTGAAAAAAAAAGGAAAATTCCAGGAATTAAAAAGAAATGATTCCATCAGAAAACCTAGGAAATTCGTTTTTGAGATAATTAAAAAATAAATAAATCAATCATTTTTGTTCATTGCATAATTTTGGTAACTGCTGGCATTCCGATGAAATTTTTTCGTGGAAGTTTTAAAGATTTATTTGAATTCAAAAAAAAATTCCAATTTTTTTTCTCCTTAGGCTGCAAGTTACTTCGTGATAACTATCGCGTTCAAGATTTGTCATTGCCCCAACATTTCATGAGAGTAGATCACTAAAAAAATGTGATTGACATATGACATCGCAATTCTAAAAATAAAATTCACGAATTTACGTACACGTGAGCGATTTCCAACGTCAATCACAGAATTCCAGGATACTCGAAGTGATCAATGTATTTATTGCGTCAGACCACTGACAAATATTCGATTCTATAATCTAATATTCTAATCTACATTGACCAAGGATTAGATCGAGTGCAGTTTGCCAATTTTCATCGATAACTTATTTTCACTTGAAAAATTTCTAATGAATTAGATTCAACGGATTTTAATTGTTAAATTTAGATAAAAATAAATAATGAAAAGATAATATTTATTGGTGGTTATTTACAATTTACAATTTTTCATACAGAATATTGGAAATAGGGGAAGAACGGGGTAAAATAGATCCCTAGGTCAAACTGAACCTCCATTAAAAATTGAAAAAAATTAACTACTTGGGATGTTTGTCGGAACTCATTTTGCACAGAAATGTGTAGAATTTAAGAAATTGGAGTTTCGAGGAAAGTTAGGGGAATAATCGAAAATTTTATGTGTTTTGGGAATTCCGATTTTTTCAAACTTTATCCTTCCCCTCAAATCAACAATTTTTAAGATTCCATTTTACCCCATCTTCCCCCGATTGTAACTTGAAAACACTTTTCCTCAGAAAATCCATAAATTTTGGTTCGTGATTGTTTTTTTTTAAATATCTCAAACACTAAGCGAGATAGAAAAAAGATTGTTTTGAGAAAAGAGCAGAGCCACAAAAATTTGTCTACTTCTTGTAGTTTCGGTGATAATCCTCAAAAAACCAAAGACAAACCACAATTACTTCGTTTCCTCTCGTCATTTCACAATTAAACTATCAAAATAAATGGATGAAATTTGGTAAATAGCACTCGATCCTCAAAAGTGACTATAGACCCATGTGCAGCTTGCAAAAAAGTCACATGACATTTTTTATTAACGTTTTTACTCGATAAAAACAAGCGTGCAACATTTTATTGGGTCTTTTACTACTGCTAAGTAGTTCAGGAGGGACCGTGATATCGGACGTACTTATTTATTTCGAAAAAACATCCTAGGTGCCTAACTAATTATCAAATTTGGACGAAAAAGCTAATTATTCTGTTCTCATTATAATTTTCTTTATTCTTCATAATTACTACTAAAAATTCCATTTTTTCCTCTTAATTTTCGCCATTAATTTTGACTTCCGAAACGTACGATGAGCAAAGAGGCTGAAAAGTTAACTATCAGCTCTAATTATCTATGTTAATTACTTTTTTTAGTAAAAAAACATTATTTTAGTCGTTAATAAAGCCATCAGCAAGAGAATTAAGGAGTAAAGGGGTGAAAAAAGTCAAGTCAATTTGATTTTGCAGTCATTTTGTTGTTCAATTAAAAAAACATAATTAGATTTAACATCATTAATGAACTAATTGATTTGTTAAATGAGGATTAATTCTTTTACCAATCGATTTCACTAATCCACGAGTCCCTGGGGGGACGCGATGAGGTACATACGAGCGAATTTGTAGACGAAAATTTAGCCCTAACGGATTATCGAGCCACCTCACTCGGTTCAGACTAGAGTCATAATGTAACACGATCGTAATGCTGCCCGGGAATTGCGGCTTCCGTTCAATCGGACGGCTATCCCACGGTGAAAATATATTGTGTGAATCCATCCATACGTGTAGATTATATATATTGCCTAACTTATGTCCGTGCCAATTTCGCTGTCCGGAGTGTAACCAGAAAAACCAAGTAATAAAGTTTCATGAAAATTGTGAATTCGACATGAAAATTGTGCTATTTCAAAATCTTTTTTAGAAATATTCCGGGAATGAGTGGTTTAGCGAAAATTGTCAAAAAACCTCCTTTTTAGGGAATTTTCCGCTTTACAAAAAAGGAGATATGGGAAATTCCATTGAGCAGAGAATCCTCTGCAAAAAGGTTCGATTAAAAATTTTCCCAAACCCAATAGTTTCTGAAATATTTCCAAAATATTGAACATTCGCTTTGATTAAATTTTTCTTCTGTAGTTGTAGCACATTTTTTGGATATCTCGAAAACTACGGTCTTTACAAGAATTTTCCATTACTTTTTTTTGTGGAGCAGAAAATTTTTCACAAAAGAGGTATCTTGATATTTTCCCCTGAATCCATGGAGACATCGTCCCTTAAGAAAAAAATATTTTCATAAAAAAATTAATTGAGCAAACCAAAGCGTCTTTTCGTTCCGAAATATTGCACATCAAAGACTAGAAATTATTTATTTTAAAATAAAACCCTAAAAACTACCTAATTACTAATTAATCTACACACCGAGGTAATCTCCAAGTATTTTCAATAACATTTGATGTTAGTTACACTTAAATTTTACCTATGAGTATTTGTGAGCGATCCTCATATTATACATTAAGTTATTCATTCATCAAGATAAATGTGAATTAATCAATAGTTGCTTATTATGACACTTAATGCATTACCCATTATTTGACAATAAAAATAATTTAGACTTCAATATTTATATCATTATATTTAACTGGGTAACGCACTGCGATTAAATTTTTTTCAAGAGCCAAATCATCATTATTTGAATGACAATCAATCAGAATAGACTCCTGCTAAAAAAACCCTGTAATAGCGCTAAAAATGAACGCTTGTGACTAGTATATTACCTTTTTTTTTAATTTCATATCTTTTCCCTTTTATCACCACGAAACATTTACAATTCTTACGAAAATGAAGAAGAATCTTTTTTCCAATCGATATTGCTCAAATGCGGTCTATACTTCGAGATCAATTACATAATAGTTATGATCGATACACAATTGGAATAGAAACATTTTCCGAGACAGAATCAAAGTGTTTATCAGTTTATTTATGCGGCGATTCAATTGTTATCACGTGAAAATAATTTTGTTCGGGAAATTTCACAACTGCTCGCGAGTAGTAATTAGTTATAATATTTTCCTAAATGTTTGGCATAGTCAAATGATGAAGCAAAAAGAATTGGCTTGGCTGTTATTGGCACACTCTGATTCTGTCTTGATTGTACATCAGTTTTTGTAGAACGTATAGCGCGCCGTGAGCAAAAGCTCGTATCAGGATTTCTCTCGCTATAGTTATAAGGTTCAGTTATCGGGTGTAGGATATCGTTGGTAAGGATTTCCAGAGTCGTGGGAATAAAAGGGACGGCAAGAGTTTGGGTTTGAGCTTATCGTAATACGAATTGGATCCCTCGCTCGACAGATCTTACCTTCATCCTCCCCGACCCGTTCATTCCACAGCTAACTGTTCACTCTCATTCCACTGTTCCAAGGTGGAAGGATCAGTGGTAACTTGAATGAAGAGGGATAACATCCATTCCACAATTAGATCGCTGCACATTATTCTTACGTGAAGTTCAGAGAATTCATTACGTTTTTCCAAATCTTTGGGTCACGTGCGACGGATGAAGTGGCTTCTCACTTTCGATTGCCATGCTGTTAATTTAGTTTTATGTACACGGAAAACGGAAAAATACGAAAAATGCTTAAACACTAGTACTTTGGTAAGGATTGAGTCACCGTTTTTTTCGATGACAATCATTTTTCGATTCGCTTAAAGACCTAACGACTAATATGGACGTTTCACTTCACGGGTTCAATTTATCTCTGTTGGCAAAAATTTATTTATGTCATATATTCTACGTTTTGTAATCGCGAAGATTCAACCCAATAGCCAATATCAATTTTCCCCGCGATTCAGAACAGATACGCTCTCAATTGGATTCTGAATCACCATAGGAATAGGGTGAAAATAAGAATGGCAGAAAATGGACGTGACATCCATCTGGACGTTTTCTGTAGAAAGAAAAAGAGAGCTAAATACAATTCTCGAATATATCTGTAAGAGCAGTATCCGTTTTCTTTCACGTGTTCATTCCAATCCCTCTTACCATATCATTCCTTTGTCCTTTTTCCATTCGAACTCAGGATTAAGGACTATTCGCACAGTGTTCCTGATCTGGTCCAGATAAGGAAAAAAGAATAAGGAATTTCATTTTTTGGAAAGAGGGAGTATGTCCTACTTGGAAGTAGGACGATATTCGAGGACGAAAGTGTCGTTGAACGTGACGAGTTTGATAAATTTTTGTCTAGTATTTTGATTCACGTGACTTGAATGTGATCTTTGTTTTCGCTTCTTTTTTTTATCATCGGAACATCGAAATAAAATGTCGATGACATTCCTCATGTTTATTTCTTTGTTTTTTCTTTGCAAGAGTTTTTCGTCCATTTTTTTCCGAAGATGTGACGGGATTGATGGAATTCATCTGATTTCTTGAATCGCTGCTTATTCTTTTCCTTCAAATACTTTCGGCATTTAACGAGAAATTTCTTCCTTGACTTGAATCCTTGGCATCTTCTTCTATCATCTACGTGTAGTGCTCATAATCCCCACACTCTGAATGCGTGGGAGGTGATGAGCACTAGGTAGGA
This sequence comes from Aleiodes sp. PSUC_FEM 10030003, assembly GCA_018902275.1. Taxonomy (NCBI): domain Eukaryota; kingdom Metazoa; phylum Arthropoda; class Insecta; order Hymenoptera; family Braconidae; genus Aleiodes; species Aleiodes sp. PSUC_FEM 10030003. Next base: position 7,258 of record JABSMS010071501.1, read on the forward strand.
TTTGGATCCTCGTAAGCTTTTTCATAATCACGCCGTCTTATTACAGCAAAATGGGTCATTTGAAACGTATTTGTTTTTTTACAACCTCGTTCGAGTGTTCCAGTCATGCTGTAGCCCATGTTAAAGTCACTGGTTGATACATTTGATGTCAGGTACAACTGCGAACATATTGTTATTCATTAAGTGTTATTATTCTTCATGAAATATTTCTGGAAGTCTTTTTGCCTACACATAGAATGATGATTTTCATGGTTGCTTGTAAATAATTTTTTGTGAAAAGTGTTTCTAGTGTATTCATAGGAATTAAAGCATGAAAAACTTCGTCATTAATTTTTTTTGGTCAAAGGAAAAAGTTTTTATGCATGGTGGTCATGATTTTTTCAAGGAGGAGATAATTTTAGGATCTTTAACTGGCCTATAATTATGAAATGGATAATAGTGTCCTAGGAAACAAAAGTCGAGTTTTTACCGAATTTCTTTACAGTAACTCAACTCACAAATCCTCCTAGTTAATACCCAGAGAATGAGCCGAGTAGAATCGATTGTTCATTAATTAATGAGAATTCAAATTAACTAGGTTTGACATTCGATAGCATTGTACACTGATTTGTAACTAACTCCTCTTCTGCTGGAATACAATCTTCGACTAAGGTGCCTGGGTATAGGATTTTGAAACTCGAGAGGATTGTCTGTCTATTTTGGTATAATCGAGTCTCGCGTGACCCGTTAAACACCCCACAACTTTCGACTCAAGGCTTCCTCAAGGAAAAGCTAGGCCACGCTATCTCTTACACACTTCCTCCTTTGTCTAAAAGACAGAGAACACCAACAAACAAGTACATACGACACTTCTGTTGAATCACTAACACGTATAAGTTTATGTTGCACTATAAATATATACAATATTACTTGGTTTTGAATAGTTACTGTACCAGTATACACTTGAGTCCAACGAATATCTTGTGCTTTCAAAGATACTCACGGGTATCGTACGTGAGGTTATATAAACTAACGTCGAACTATATGTATATATGGAGGAAGCTTGCTATAACCCGGCTATGTACAAAGCTGACAAAGATATATACGGAGAAATATCACCGGTAGATGCTTTGGGACTGTGAAAATTTCCACGTTTTAGGGGTGTCGTAAAATCTTCGCAATCATTTGTGTACTCGGAACGGTGTGTGTTAACTTGTCAACAACTGAGTGTATCTTCTATCAGGGGTACTAGGTTTCTCACGATATTTAATAGTTTGAGAAATATTTCGATTTGAGGCTTGACAGAATTTTAATGTTTTGGGAGAATTTCGCATCTTATGGAGAAGATAAGGGGATTTTCGGTGGGAAATTATAGAATACAATCTATCAGGGATCATTAGTTCAAGAGAAAACGAAGAAAAACCGTAGTGATTTATTGAAATAATTCGACGATTTTTTTTTGTCAAGCATGTAGGAACGTGGCGAATGACGGGCATTGAGAAATTAAAGCCAATAGCACTATGTCACGTTGGTAAATTTTGCAAATGACAGGATTCATCAAACAGCACTGACAAGCTGGACTGTATTTCGAAATTAACTTCTAGAATTTGCAATCGATTACATGACCTGAATTTGATAATTTGATAATTCAGGGCGTTCCATCCCCAACATCACCATTTTGGGTAACTGTGATAATTCATATCTCATAAATTACACGAACAAAAATTGTTAAAAATGTAAAAAAAAATTATCTTTGATGCAGCATCAAAACGATAAGGGATCGAGTACACTGGGATACCACCTCAAACCACCACTAATATCTCTCATTCATCACGGGAATTGTAATATACCTGATGAAGTATTGTGTTTTGTGAATATAAAAAAAGGCAATTACCTTGAAATCGGGATCAACTGTCTGTCGTTTGAATGATCCAATGATATACAGTGTTCCAGTTCCTGTATCCACCATTTTGGCCTGTGTACTGTACCTGTAACACACAATAATTAGAAGTGTAATCGATACTCACCAATCATATCAATTCAATTAAACGCTAATGATGAGCTAAGCGTGATACGAACTCACGTACAATTTGCATCAGACCATCTCAAGAATATGTCTATGTATCGTAATCGCTTCACCATGTAAATACAAATCGTCTACCAATACTCAATTCAAACTACTACCAATAATTTTGCACGTACGCTCGATTCAATCAGTACACTTTAGCCAGATCACACAATACACAGACTGTTAACTAAATATCTCAGGAATATTTGGTTAGGACTGTATTCTGCCATTCTGATATTAGATATTCCACCAAATGGATAATGTCGAGTTGTATGACACGTGAAAGCTTCAAAATTATAGCCCATGAAGAGAAGACATATTGCTCTAACCCCTTAACCCCCGCAAGCTACAAACATTTCAACGTTTAGATGTCATAGAGAACGGGATTCTAGTAAAATCGTTTCACCGTTATCGCAATTTCGAGTTAAACGTCAGGACTCGTGTCGTCATATCAATAACTACTGTTAAGCCATGTATGAACTATTATGTCATGGTTGAATTGTTTGGGAAAGTTATTTTCATCGTTCCAAATTAAATTCGGTGAATTTCAGTCCTGCTTGTTATGTTGACATTACGTTTTATGGAATATATCTCGGAAACTAAGCGAAATAGAGGAAATTTTGTAGGTACCTTTTTTGCAGCTCATATTCTTCTCTACAAAAAAGATCTCCACAAAAATTTTTTAAATCGCCTCGATTCCTAGATATTTCATGAAAACTCAGTGGGAAATTATATCAGACTTATCGCAATTTCAAATTAAACGTCAGAACTCATGTCGTCGTATCAATATCAATCCCTCAAGCTATTTTAAATCATTATGTCATGGGTGAATTGTTCAAGGAGCTTGCTTTCATCGTTTTAGATTGGATTCCATGAATTTCACATGATATTTCATTAGTGCCATCTTCACGCTGTACATTGAACGCGACAGAGAGTCTTGATTCTGACGAATGTCACTGGCATTCGTATTTATTGAGGTGGTGAAAATTTACTGGCATTTAAAATATCTTTCATATTCATTGAAAGAAAAGAGTGTATTCCCTTATTTTTTTATGCTGATAATTTGTTGATAATTGGATGAAAAATGTTTGCACATTTTTTAATTGCATGTTTTTTCATATTTGCTTCAAATAGGATAATTGGCGAGTAGAATTAATTGGGGCATGGGTGTAAAGTGGTGGAGTTCGCAGTGCTGGTAGTTATTTGGTGCAATTTTGTAAGGGCGTCATGTTTTTCGACTAGAGAGAGAAAGAATGGAAGTACACAACTTTTATAAATTATGGAAGCACTATATATTGTTCCAGTTGCACTACTTTGGTGCAATTTTCACAATATTGCGGATATTTCCTTTGCCCACGTACTCTATAACTATAATGTAAAATTTTCCTTTTCTTTCCATTCTTCATTTTTTTTGTTGAGCAACATTCGCTACCGTAACCCTCGCAAACGATATAACATGGTGTTATTGTTATTGTTATGATGAATTTCATAAATTTCAGATATTTGCATGATGGAGTCCTTTTCAGCGCATGGTGAGGTCTTTTTTTTCCCTTCAAATTCATTCACTCATCCCTAAGACATGGCTAGACGTCGGGCGCGAGGGACATGACACATGATGGATTAAAAAGCACACCTCCCAACTCTCCTGAATGATATAACGAGAAATTAGAGGACCGTGAATGGAAGAAAATTACTTTAACTATGAAAGCATTTTTTTTAATGTCTGCTGTTTTTTTGCGAAAGTTTTGAGGACTTGAGTTTAACGAAAAATTAAAATCATTTTTTATAAAGTGTAAAGAAATCCTGCGTCAATATACGTAAATATATTTAGTGATAAATGACACTACCCCATAATCCACGCTCAGATTTCGTCCCCCTCCAAACAAGGTCCCTACAAAAATTTCTCTATCTGCCTCCAATTCCGAGATATTCTGAAAAAACTAATTTCCAAGTGGAATTAACTTATCGTGTTCTAACACTTCACTAGGAAATCGATTCTTCAATTCAAAAAGTAGAGCATTATCATAAATTTTCATTCACCTTTTATCAAGTTGACATACGAAATCCCATGACAATTTAATTGCCACTGGATGTCTGAGCAATAATGTCTTCATGTGACAGCAAAATGCGAGGGAAATGAAAAAAAAGGGGTCTAAGTATCGAGAGTGACTGATGGAACGTTATTCGGAGAATGTAGAGGTCGTCTTTGCGAATCAGTGTCGCGGGAAACGACGAGCCCTTCATGTATAAAAAGTCCCTCAGCGAAAGACGATGAAGAGAGAGAGAGAGAGAGAGAGAGAGAGAGAGAAAGATAGTTGAAACTACATCAGAGCCATATCCCCGGTGGGATTTCAACCGGCGGCGATCATTAAAAGTTTAATCGTTTTCTATTGAAGTTCGCTTTACAAGTGCACCTCATACTCTTTGCAAATTTTATTGCGGTGCGCTCTGCAATAAAAAAAGTAAGAAAAAAGTAGGATATCATTACCCTTGACTTTCACTTCCGCCTGACGACACAGACACAATCAAAGAGAGATACCAAATTATTCGTATCTTACTCAACTTCTAAAAGAATTATTTAAATATTCATAGAAGTTCGATTTTACTGTTACGCTTCGAGACATTAGTTTTTGATGGAAAAAATTCAAATCTGCCATTCAACCTATCAATAAGGAGGGAAAAATTGCGGATAATAATTCAAAAATTGTCAATACTTTCGATGCAAATTTGAAAGATCTAATTCTGAAAATGCTCTGCTCCTACTGAATCTAATTGCACAGAATTACTTAAAAAAAATCATAAGTACCTCGAAACAATTTAGCCTTTTTCTTCTTCGTTGTTTGTGTCTCCAAGAGTCTCCAGCAGCACTTATTTCAGATCGCAAATGTATTGCCCGGAGTACAGAAAATGGTCCAGAGGGTTAATGGGTTTAAAACTACACGTGCATACACTCTTACGACAACTTCCTATTCATTAAAATTTTAAAACTTCAAGTAAGCGCTGCGCTTCGTTCCACTATTGCGCCTTTGTATAATTTAATCTCTCTTTACATTTAACCTTCTGGTATAAAATGCAACACCAAAGGAAATGACTACCACTACTCGTTGAGGATCCTTAGCATGGTAAATTTTATAAAATTTTCACTAAATCGCAAATAAGAGCTGGTATTTAGCTCCAGTGGAGGATCACACTCCTCGACCTATATAAACTCTCATTCTCTTCGGGGTGAATCATTAAATTGCCGCATTTGCTTAATGAGCAAACCATTTACCGTCTTATTTAGAAGTCCAAAATTGGCTAATCTCAAAAAATTTAACTTCAATGAATCATCATAACGCTTTACAATTTCCCATGGCGGATAGATTTTTACGATAGTAAATGGCTAAAGCAGAAAAATCCAAAGCAATCTGAAACTATCGTCGAGGCTCATCCGGGAATCGACTACTCCATTACTAAAACCTCATTCTATTCCCCCTGCACCTGCTGACCCATCGTTTGGCCTGGAAAATCCACCGGAGGAAGAGAGGGACGTGGAGAGAAAAGCGCCCCAGTGAGACTTGAATGGGCTCTACGGTATACTCCTTGTGTAAACTATATATACTATATACGAATACAATACTGAGGGGCGAAGAGATACGGGAGTTACTACTAAGCCCGATGGATGATTCTTGTAAATACGTTGGGTTTTTTGTTAACGCTATCTTCCTTTGTAGAATCGGCACCCACCGTGGGCTACGCAGGTATTCATTGCCACCCTCAAAACGTTTTTTTGTTATTTTATGGGAGGGAAAACAACAGCTGGGTTCGATATTCATACGAATATATCTCTTTTATGGTTTAAGTCTTGCAGTGAGATGGTTGCTTATTTTGCAGATGTCTCGAAAAATGAGATTCAGACGAATTCAGCACGAGAATTTTTTTTGTAGTGCACAGGATTCTGCAGAAAATCATCAATTTAATTCACCTAAATTTTGCTCCGCAAATTTCCATAAAAAATTCCACGAGATATCAAAGTCATTCAGTGAGACTACAAAAATAACCATGAAATCCAAGCTCGCGTTATAAAAAATTCATGATATGAAATAACCAACGTTTCTTTCAACATTAAAAAGCGCTGTGTACGAGAAAGACAGGTATGCTCGGTTCGTCGGTAAGTTAGATGAGTTCTAGTTATGTGAATAAAGTGAATGTGTGGGTGGGTAGAGTCATCCAGGTTCGCACGAATAGAGCCGGAGAGTTTCCAGAATGGAATGAAGGGGGAGTAGAAACGCCCTGGGTATTATTCCGCGGTTGGAGAGAGGGAAGGATATATAACGCGATGCGAGTAACTTTGTTAGATAGCTGGAGAAGGTAAGAGAAGTGCATCAGGATATATTCACGAGCGAAATGGGTAGTTGGCATTCTATATTGACTGTATATTTCAATGGAAAATACATACTCAAGGTAAGATAAGGGTAGTAGGATGGCTTTGGGTTGTACTATACTCCTACTCCTCTACGTTTCGGCTGTAACGACCAGGCATTGCGAAGTAGCGCGAAATCGGTATCGCGTGCCGTGAATTGAATACACAGAACGATCTTCGACTTTTGGCCATTATCATTATTTTGAAGACAAGACATCGTAAATAGATAGTATTTCGGTTGGGAGTGTATCTCTATATGTGGTGAAACTATTCTCGCTGAATGTGCCAATGAGACTGTGCCTTGAATTGGAAATGGGGAGTGAAGCGGGAGTTGTTTGAAAAATTTGGCAATAAGAAAATCGTGAAATGGATGGCTTTTTGCGATGTAAAGAATTTGAGTAGATAACCAGAGAAATTCAAGACGAAAAATGATGCAATGCCATCGCAGTTTATGAGTTATTGTAGCATGCCCAAACTACTATTATATCAAGGAGAAGTGCTGCAATAACAAAAAAATTATTTTCGCTACAAACTTTTTTTTGTTGCAACATTTTTCGCGCTGGAAAGTCCCGCTCTTTTCCATAGCGTTGGTAAAATTCTGAGAATCCTAATTTTTTTTTCATTAAAAAAAATCAACTTCTCTCTCCTACGAGAATAAACTTCGTCAATCATTTTCTTTTTACCCGCCAATTAATGGGAAAAACCCATGTCAATAGTCACAAATAATTTCCTCCCAGGATAACAAGATTATCCTGAGGGTAAAGCAAAGGGAATGGCCTGTGCGGTCAGCGAATTAAATTTCAACCTTTCACCCCCCCTCCTTGCCCCCTGGACCATTATATTGATCACAGGGTTTTCGTGGTAACAGCCGTGTATCGTCATCGAGGGACACATTTATACGAGGAACGTACGTAGAAAGGAACAGTGAATTTTCTACATCCATACCAACCAATACAAATGAGTGGGGTAAGAGTGAAGGAGAAAGTTTTGTGTTTCCGGAGCGGCATTTAGGCTGACTGCGGTTTGCATTGGTTGGTCAGTATAGCTGAAACTGCCCCGTCTATAGAAAACCACTGGCAGACAGTAGGAATAGAGCCGAATGTGAAAGACAGATATATAATCCGGTATCTATCTCACCTTTTTTTTTCATTTGGATTTTATATATGCTGTACACGAGGTTTGGCAATCGATCCAACGGCACCCAATGGTCCAATCTAAATTGGCACAGTCTGACGGAAATTGACCCTGTTTTCTTGTACCGGTGGTGGAAGAGGTGGAGGAAATACTTGATGAATTCATTCAATTTTTCATCAAACATAATTGCGCCATTTAATGACAATACTCGTTTTTTTTTTTTTTTTTTTTTGAAGGAAAAGTGAATTTTTGCACTTTGCCTTTATGAGAAAAAAGCAGTTTCCGCAGAGGGATGAAGCACGGGAATAGGTTCGATTGTGAAAGCTAATGTTTTTCAGTCTACTGAATTCTGAAAAAGGGCGAATCCGAATTTTTGAAGATGAAGGTGGTAAAAATCGTTTCCTTGAACTATTGAACATCGGAGACCCATTCCCCTTTTAGAGTTAATGAAGTAAATTGGATTTCGTGGATTTTATGATTTGTATTGAAAAGATTGTAAGACTAGCGATGAAAAATGATGCAACACAATTAATTTTGGTGCAATCGTTCTTAAGATATTTAAAAACAATTTGCTCGATGATTTTTACGCTTTGCACTATCCCGAAAATTAATGAAGTGAAATCGATTATTTTATGCTGCTTTTGCAGCTTAAATTTTCCGATCTTCTCGATAAAATAAATTTTTTTTCCAGATCCCTCAACTTTTTTATTTATTATAAACCATTTTCTTTTAATTAAATGGAGATTTTTGATTTTGTCAACAATAAAATTAAAGAATCCCTTACCTTCTCGTTCCCGCGACTTCCACGACTTTGCATCGACTCCGACTCCACCAGAATGGTGTTAACGTCCAGTATGAACTGCTAGCACTTCTCGCCCAGCCCTCCTCAGGAAACAAAAGAACCTGAAGAAAAAATAATAATTCCAACTTTTTAATTTTTCATGTACCCTGTGTCATGTAGCCTTGTTCTAGAATGATGGAACGTACGCCCCCGCAATATTGAAATTCTCTCGACTCTCTTTACAAACCATTCACATACTTCTCAATTCTTTCTCACTTCAAATCCCTCTATTATTGCTATTTTTTTCTACGTACACGTCGACTTGGCACACGATTTTTTTTGCATTTCCGTGAGTAAAATTTCCAAGTGCTCTTGCATTTCAATAGTCACGAAATCGACGTTGTGATTTACGTTCAAACTACATGTGCACACCATTGAAGAGAGCGAATGAACAAAAAAGAGACGCAAAAGAAAAAGAAAAACATTCAAACGAGCTTGAATTCCCGCCATTTTTCCTACGTCACTATTGAAAGGAGGTGAAATTTATTCCGCAACGAGTATATAGATCGTATACTCGTTAATTTCAGTAGAAAAAAAAGCTCACGTGGGTAAGAAGAAAAAAAAGGAACCAATAGTGTGGGTTAATAGAGGATGAAGAAAAATTTCCATCTAGTCTCGCATTTCCTTCGTAAATCTCCTTGCCAAACTTATTTCCCCTCCCTCTATCTCTGTTTTTCTCACAACGTCACGCTCGAGAGCCCTCTTGGCGGTTATTTTGTCTGCCCCTTTCTACCGCTCTCTGCCCCACTCCTTTTTCTTTGCCAAACTGAAGAAGAAGGAAATTGGTAGACGTTTTGAATCGCGAGATTTTATCGTTTGCAATGAAATTTTGCCGATCCAGCGAGTAAACAAGTATATCGAAATTTCCCCCATTTCAATTGAATAAGAAAAAAAGGAAAAAAAAATTATTGCTGAGACGAACACAAATTCAATGTGAGATTTATCTTACTCTCTCCTTCTCCATACTAGTATTATCAATAGTGAATTTTAAGAGCCAAACGTACTAAACTCTTCCATATTAATCGATGAGAAATCGAAGAAAAATTGTTGCTCAAAGTACTTTGAAGTACTTGAGTGCATTTCAGTATAGTTGCCTATACTTTAGTGTAACCTAGTGTCTTCTAGGAATTATCGTATGCTTAAGCACATACGCTCATGCACTTCCCTCTATCTTAGTGTATTCCAAAATAGTTCAGTGCACTTTCATCATTTTCTCATTTTAAAGATGACAAATGGCGACTATTCTGTGGCGGATTTTTTTCCAATTAACAATGAACGGCTTGTTTTACTCGCGAATGGTCATTTATCCCGACAATTCTTGTTTTTCCAATACAATGAATTATGTGATAATTTAACATCAAATTGAATCCTCGATTTTCATGCTCACTCGAACAGAATTGTGTTGTGGTCTTTTTTTTCCAATCCTTGTGTTTTACAATTAATCAAAAAATTTTCATTGGTATTCCATTTATTAGGACAATAATGATTCATTGTGTAGTAAATATTTGCTGCAATTTGAAATAAATGAATAAGTGATATTTATTTTTCCTGGATTAACTGAGTTAATTTTCAAATGGAAATTCAATGGAAACAACCGCATACACACAAAACCGGGTCTCTATTGTGCTTGTGGATGTGGTAAACATTATTTGAAAATTATTATTCACTTGATCATGAGTTTTTGATGAAAGTGAATGATAATTATTGATATTCGAGTTGAAATTACATTACAAGTGTAACAATTTTACGAGAACAGCTTGGAGTTTGGAAATTATTACATTTGAATTTCAAAGCTCCCGTGTTTACAAGTCCAAAGGGCTTTTTAATTATCATGGAATGAATTATGGGAACTTTGATGAATAATGGTCGTTTTAACGTAGTTTTCTGGGAGAAAATTGTAATTAACAGAATTTTCGAGAATTTGTTGTTCGAAATTTAATTAATTTCACTCTGTGAATAAACTAGAGAAATAATTAAAAATATTATTTTCACAAAATAATTAATGTTCTATTCTTTTTTCATTTTTGATAAATAAATGAAAATGAGGTTGATTGATGTTTTTAATCACCCGATACACTGTTGGAAAATCATTATTTAAAATGCAACAGGAAAATATTAAAATATTTAACTTCAGTTAATTTGAAATTTTACGAAATTTAGTTCGTGAAAATTCATTTGATATGAAAATATCCGAATATGCTTTGACATTTCATCGTAAATTATTGGTCGAATTTAAAGGAAATTGGCTTTTTGCATACATTTCGAATGGATTATTCAGTGACGGGATGAAACTTCACGTATTTCATGAAAATTCAAGGCTCTGTTGCGTGAATTATCGAATAATAGAAAATCCAAGATCATATATTATTCAACTTTTCATGAGAATATGAAAATTCAGCTTATCGGATCTTAAAAACCATATCGTTCTTGATTTTTCAATTAAAAATGGAATTTCAAGTATAATTCTGTCTTAGCGAGAATTAAAATTGCTATTTTTAAATTTGATCTACATATTGATATTGAATAGGGGAAGGTGGGGACATTCGAATTCATCTGTTCGAGATAGAGATTTTTTGATGATAAAAAACACGAAAAAAAATTACTTTTCCCAAATGCACATGACATCCTTTCCATTTCATGGAAACATAAAATCAGAACACGTATGAGCCCCTAATTGTATAACAATTACGTTCCTTTTTCAATGGATTTCATTGTAGTTGAACTAATAAAAATATCTGGTCCTGTAACACACGATTTTGGCTTTTTTGCTTTTTCACGTAAAAACGACAAAGAGAAAAGAGAATGCAAAAGCGAGACGGCACATGTCATCCGTGAATAAGTATCACGTCCGAGTCGCGTCACGTCGGACGGACGTGGCAAAAAGTTGGGGCAAAAGAAAGGGGAGGAACAAGAGGGGCACGAGCAAGAGAGAATAATAGGTATGAGAGAGTATTTGTAGTTCAGTGGGAAGCTGCGCGTCGAGTTTCCACATACATAAATCATTCGTTGGACGTCTGGTGCGCGCGGTCGGACGCTCTTTAGCTTTTGTGCGCGTTTCAGGCTGGTAAAGGAGAGGAACAGGAAAAAAAAACAGATAGGGCTGAAACGAAAGGAAGGAGAAATAAAAAATAAAGATGCAAAAAAAGAAAAAGGAGAAAAAAATGAAAATAAAAGCTTCAGAAAATATCAAAGTGGAAAAAAGCTCGTGTAATCCTCTTACGATACCTGAAATCGAGACTACAGAAGGAAAATAAAAGAGAGTAAGTTGAAGAGGAGGTGGAGAAGAGGGAGGATAAAAATGAGAGCAAAGGATTTTGTTCAATGAACTATTACATAAGAGAGAACAAATAAGTCACTCGAACGAAAAAAAATAATTAGTGAACCGCGTATTTGAATTTTTGTACTGGCATTACTATTATTATCGTTATTATCATTATTGCTTTTTTCTCGTCCTTTAATTATTAATCCTGTCTTCTGTGATTCATACTCCAGGGATACATACTAAAAGTCACATAGTAATTACGAATATTGCAGTTTCAGCTGTGTTTTGAGCTGTTCCCTTTTCATTTTTTCTGGCTCGAGGCTCACAACTCGGTGCATTGCTCTTTTTTACTTCAGAAAGCACAGGGACCACAGGAAAAAATTGTTATACTTACTTCTATTTATTTGATGAAAAAATAGATGTTATATATCGCTTTGAGGTCTGTCCGGTTTGTAACTTTTGTTTTCTCTTTTGCTTATGGAAAAAGTATTTGAAACTTGATGAAAAAAGAATGTGGTTATAAATTGAAGTGAATTTCATGAAATTCTATATGCACCGTAGTATATATCACAGTTGGTAATATCTTTGTAGATCAAAAAAATAGTTATAAATGCTGAAAATTTGGCGGATGAAAGAATGAATATCTGAAGTAGTCTGGGGTAGTGTTATGGGCTTCAAGGATAGTACTTTTTCCATCAATCAAGTAATACGAATGAAAGAATGAAAATAAAACAAGCCAAAACATACTGAAACAATTTGAAAAATTGAACGCTCGGAAATAGTACAGAAGTGTGTTTGCCTTGTTTCAAAGAGGAGAGGCATGGTAAAGAGGATGATTGTTGGGTTTCGACTGTTGAATGTTGTTTCATCGATTGTACAATACTCATGTGCATGCATGACTGAACCACACACTCAATGTAGCTGCAATACGCAGTGGCATAATGATGCTGCGTGGAGAGTATATGTTTGTCAGTTCGCTGGAGATATATACGATGTGGAAAAAGGCTCCGTGAGGGGAATTCACTGTAAATAGCTAGTAGCTTTAGGCTCTATACTGTTTCCACCCACCTACTCTCCCACATTTTCAAAATTAACTGGTGAAACCCGGAAATGCAATTTACATCCGGTACCGGATTTCCCTACCGATCGAACAAGCAACTTTCATGAATTTTCCGATGTATTCGAGAATTATATTTTATAAAATTCGCAATTTTCAGTTTCAAAGTCATTTTTATTTTCTTCGAGGAATCATGAAAATGATTGTCTTGCTTTTGAGAAAGTAAAAAAAAGACATATCAACATTTTAATCTCTCGCTTCATCTCGTCAATTGTTGGAGCAGAATTAATTGTATTACATGATTTTTCAGTAGAAATTTTCCGTGCTATTGAATAAAATTATTAAATTTCAGAGAATCCATCATTTTTATTGTTACTGAAGAGGAAGAAGCAACATAGAATTATATATTCTCAATAAATACATGTAACAATGAACTCATAATATAAAATATTGAATATTTGCTTGAATTACCTCATTAAATTCCATTGTAATGTACTCGATGAATGAATGGATACATGGTTAATTTCAACGAAGAAAGGAATCTACTCTCATTGAATTGTCAACTCCATTTACAAGTTCCCGTCGTTGCTTTCTCCCCTTTGTATTTCACGGGACAAAGAAATTCAAACAATTAAATTCGATAGTTAATCAATTAATTAATGAGATTTTCAGTTGGGAAATATTGAAAATAATAATAGGCTAATGAAATTTATACAGGTAAATACACATTTTGTGAACAAAAGATGGATGTATAGACATATTGATTACGTAGGAAGCCATGTCTTTCGTACTATGGTATCGAATTCGAGAGATAAAAGCAAGGCAGTGCGCATGAAACGCGTGAATGATAGCCTACAGAAGCAATGGCTATTCATGATCCAGTCCGTTTCACTGATACACACAATGTGTATATACCGTTTTAATCCCATAATCCTAGTGGTACCTTCTATTGGGTGACTGTCATTCAGTACATAAACCATTATTTTCCATTATATTCCATGAATTTAACAAAACTGTGCAGTATCAATTATTCGGAGATCTCACTGTTTCTTAAATGGGATATGGATATATTCCATTTTGCTACAATTTTTCGTACTCAATTAACGTACATGGATTAATCAATTACTTAATTAATGCCATTTATGATTTATATTCAAAATATTTCGAGTCCGCAATTATTTTCAACGAATCATGTTGATTAGACGTAGAAGATGGAAAAGCGACCATTATTGGTCAATTATTGGTGCTAAGCTTCCATATTGGCAGCAAATATTGGGCTGATTGCGGGCCGATTATTCTCGCCAATAATTTTTGAATCATATCTCCCATGAATAAAATTAGTGAAGGGGTGACTTACTTGGCAATCACCATGGCATAGAATCAACTACCAATTTTTTTAAATTTATCTCGTTTCGACAACGAAAAGAGGAAAAAAACAGGATATGGGTTTTCCAGAGAATGATTGTGGTTCTGACCCATTAACGTTTGAGAATTAATCGGAAGCCCCGGTAGCCTCGATGAGTAACACCCGCAGGACATTCAATATCGCACTTACTGTGATTCGGTGGTAAATGTAAACCGAGACGAAGCGAAACATAGTGAACTCTCGACAGTGGTTACTGGGTCATGAATAGACGCTCGTTTTCGTTACCCGAAACTCCATTTGAGTTGTATTTTATGTACATTTATATATGACCTATGTGCAAATACATATACAAAGATTGCTTGAGCCCTCCATCATTCAATCTACCCTCGACAATTCACGAAAAATACTCATATACACATATCGTCATACACATTTGCTATTGAGAAAATTTCTGAAGATTGAATTTTCCATGAAAAACTGCATTTTCATGAAGAAAAATACATATAACGGTAAATGTTATCCAATACTGACGATACTTTGAAAATACTTTTCAATCCTAAGTGATAAAGTTAAAGAGTTTCTCCTTTTTCTACTCAATTTCATATCAAAATATCTGAAAAGCAATTCTCGGTAAATTTTATACTTTTCTGATACTTTGCCAGTGAAAAGATACAGAGAAAAAATTATTTCCATTCAGAAGTTTTTCTTACAAAGAATTTAGGTATCTCTACACTGATGATCGATAACTCGAATGAAATAATGGAATCGTTGACATAGTTCGATAATCATCTGAAAAAGCCATTTATCAATGATGGAACGAAAAACAAGAATATTAAAATCAACATTTCACCAAGAAATTCATTTGATGACCGATGTAGAGCATAAAAAAGTGATATCACAGAACAATATGTGCAACATTCGATAAAATCAATTTCTAAGAGAAATATTAAGAAAATCATATAATGCAGATGCGCGAAGGACATTTTTCCCGATATATTCCACAAAAACAGACAGTTACGTCATCGAATAATCATTTTCTGACACTTCGAACTTTAAATAGAACCAAGGAAAGCCTTTTTCATCGAACTCATTCACAATATAACCACAAAATAATGATAAGTAATCCCAATTCGATGAAAATATATTCACGGATTATATTGTCTGTGTATAACAGAATCAACATCGATAATAAGACGATAGCGCTTGGCTCAAATGCAAGCGAATAGCTTTGAGTAGAGAAGAGGGAAGGGGGAGGGGTTATGGTTCTACTCGTTCTCGAGCCATTTGCTACCTAATCGTCTAATCCTGTGATCCGGCCACATGCTCCATATCATCTATTCTAGAGGACCAAGCTGCTGCTACTGTTCTGCTCCAATAGGGGCATTTTGTATGGAAACCTTTTACCCTGAAGCTCAGAACTGAATTCAAACCTGAGAAAAAGGAGAAGGATGTAAAAGGAGGGTTAGAGCAGGATTAGAATAGAATGCGAATGAGTGCAGATAACATGTGCTGAGTCACGTGACACTTATTTTAGGATAAAGTGATATGAAATAATTTGTCATTCACAAATGTGAATCTTTGTTTAATTAGAAATTAGGGAAGAAGTGAAATGGAGAGCTGTGCAGAATACTATCGCAATTAATAATTCGAATGCTATTGCATAATGATTATTTTCTGAACATCACTGAAATTAATAATTAAAATATTATCAAGACACTGTTATGTAGATAAATAGTATTTGAAATTATCACTGGGAATATTTTGAGTAAACGGAGTAGGTGAGATAATTGATTTCAATTTCAATTGATAATTCAAATATGAACACTCATAAAATTCACGAATTCGAACAACTTCATGACGCTCTGAACGGAAATGAACATACCACTCAGTTTTCAAATATGAAAATCAGAATTTCTCATATGAAATTTTCCATTGAAGTGGATATTCATTGAAAAATGAAATATCGAACAAATAATTCTATTTTCGAAATGAAATAGAATATTTCAAATTTCCAAAGAAGTTCACTCAAATTAACAGTCAAGACTTCATTAAGAAGAGAAAAAAAATCTAGAGTTCTTCCCGAAATTATTTAATCTCAACTGTAGAGATTAGTTCCGTGTAAGTTAGAGGTCAGCTATAATGTGGACTTTGCACTTCGTACAGAGGCATACCTAATTAGGTAAGTTGGGATTATCCCTGTGGATGTAATAGGTGCAACGTATAGCCAGTGGATTTTACTTTAGTTTTGTATGAAACAAGCTTAAATTCCCATTCTCTTTTTGGTAGTAAAATGACAAAATTAGTCTGGCAACGTACGATGTAATCCCTACCTGCGCGTGGACAATCTACCATCAATACTGTTTATTGTGGATTTTTTTTAATCTTTAATCCTTGTAACAACGTAACAATTGTCTTTGAAACTTTTTGCTTTAATCGAGTTTTTTTTGTTTGTCGTAAAATAAACTCGAATTTTTCGATCACGATATTATTGCTCCGTAAATTTAAAAAAAATTGATTCTCGAAATTTATAGTTTTTGTTCGTCTTTCGATTTTCTTCAGCGAAAATACTATTCAATTCCGATAAATAAAAATAACGAGAATGGTATAAATAATAAATAGCATAAAAGAGCAAAGAAAACGTGTTCGAGATTATATTTTTTCACGAATTTAATAAGCTCCTCCGAGCCGTTGATTCTCAGGCTTTCCCATCCGTTTTCTCCCCCATCGTTTCCCTCCACACGACCACTTCCTTCCTCTACCCAACCCACTATCGAACCCGATTTGGCTTCCCAGCATTGATTTCAATCTCTTCCATATTTTTTTACCCTCCCCTCTCACTTCTTATTATGCATCACA
Source organism: Aleiodes sp. PSUC_FEM 10030003 (assembly GCA_018902275.1). Classification (NCBI taxonomy): domain Eukaryota; kingdom Metazoa; phylum Arthropoda; class Insecta; order Hymenoptera; family Braconidae; genus Aleiodes; species Aleiodes sp. PSUC_FEM 10030003. The sequence continues at coordinate 24,223 of JABSMS010071501.1, forward strand.
TAAATCACACCACCGTAATTTTCAGTAACCACGCGTCGAAAAATCATGAAGAAATTCGGAAGATTCTGGCAGAATAGCATGAAAAAAATAAGGGGTTAACTGCATTCGAATACGCTGGGATGCTACTTTGGATCAACATCATAAAAAAAGTTTTTTTTTCACTTCAGATTCTAAAAACAATTCTTTCAACTATCTTCACTAAAACTTATGTTTGAAATTAAGATATTTCTTTTTACAGGGTTCTTTTCGTCCAGTACATACTTAGTAATATCCCTAATTATCCGAATATCGTTGCAGATAACTCACAATGACGTCAGCATGAAACTAAAGTTGGCACGAACCTCTCTTTCCTCGACGAGACATTTTAAAAACACGTTAGCGACATTTTTTTTTAAATGCAGCTTCGAGAGTTCTTGACAGTTTCAACGTGTACGATTTGTAAAATGGATAAAATTCAACTGGACGGGTGAAATCCACAGGGTCATTAGTCCTCGTCGTTCGGGAAGGACTAACACGTCGCGCAATTAAACGTACAGTCACGCGTACCTCGTTAATTCAAAATTTACGCGTTCGAACGTCAATTTAACGACTTATTAAATTTAACAATTTTATCAAATTATCGTATAATGACAGTGCACTTGCCTTTCGGAATATCCTCAGTAATCATGTATATTTAAATTATTAAATTAAATGGGATGCTTGATGAAGTGCTTCAATTGAGTGAATTGAAAGAATTAATTTTTTCCATTCTCGTCTGATGATTACATCGGGAGCCTTGGTAAGCATAATTGGAGGTGATGTCATTTTAGTTTAATGAGAATATTCAAAATTCATTATTGAACGTTATGCTCATATGCCATGGTTTAGAGTGCCACGTGAGAGTTCAGACGCGATTGCAGTGGGAAAATTTGGTTTTTAGGTTAGATAGGTAACGGCTTTTATTGATCTCTGGTAGTTTCAATTTTGGGGAAGGAGGAAAAAAGAAAGTTAGAAACAATTCGCAATTTCGTACCAGAGTTTCCATTCCAATGCAGGATTCTCTTCCGGACAAATTCTAAAATTAGACCGAGGAGAAAGACGGAATGTAGAAATAGATTTATAACATTATTGTCAATTATATCAATGTCATTAATTGAGTGCTTACAAAATGAGAGGCTGGTTATGAATAAATGTGAATGAATTTATGAAGACATTTACAACAATCAATCATAGAGATTGGATAATTAGCTCGTGAACTTTTGGTGATTTATTGCTATCTGTTGAATAATTGACTGCATTTTCATGAAATTCCTTTCTATGATAAACTTCAGTGATATCCTATTCGAAACTATTCCTTGCAATGCAAAGAATCTCAGACAATTCTTCAATTTTCTTAAATTTTATCAATGTTAATATCGACAAAGGTTCCTTTGAGAAAGAAAAAAGAAAAGAATCTCATTTAAAATAAACTCGAGTGGTAATTACGCTTGATAATTTGCCCGAGAGGAAATCGATTTGCAGGAAGTAACGGTAGAAAAAAAATAGGAAAAAAAGAGGCGAAAGGAGAGCAAAAAAATGTAGATGAAGATAGTAAAGGGAAGAAACAGCAGCCACGACATCGAGGCTTCTTCCAGTGTAGTTGGTATCATCTGCAAGAGAGAAAGGATGGCACAAAAAGGCCAGTGTTCACGAACAATAGGGAGAATCGTTAGAAACAAGTGCCGGCGATTAGACATGGCGAAGCTCTTCTCAAAAGATGCAACGACAAAAACACAACTCATTCTCTTACTTTATGCACAACTGATTCTTCTCACAATTTTTTTCACGTTCTTTTTTCTTCCTCTCTCTTATTTTTTGTTAATACGAGTTCTACTGTCATTCTATTTCTGAATTCCCTCTCACACGTGTGCACACGCCACACTTGTTAACGGTCCAGTGATGATCGAAGGGTTTGTTTCGTTTGGGGGCAAAATAAAAATGTCACTCGACGAGAATGATGGAATGAAGCATTTGACTATTCCAAAAGTTGAGCAAGAGGGGTAATTTCATCCGCACTTTACTATTCAAGTGAATACGTTCCTTTTTCTCCTCATACGCTCCGTGTTGTTTGAAGAACCCAACAATTAGAGCAACTGTGTTGTGGAAGAAAATCATTTATTCAATAAATTAATTGGATTTCGATTTATCTCAAGTAAAGAATTATAAATTCTTAATCATTTTATTTTTTTGAGAGATGCTCCATTGATAAACTCGATAAATAATCGGACTTGAGGGTGGAGATAGTGCGCTACAGCACTCATATTAAAGGTTAATCGTGCGCGGCAGCGCGCGTGTTTATCCTAGTATCGATTTAAAGTGAAAACTTCCAAGAAAAAACGCTATTTTCTTCTTTCACTATAAAAGGGAAATTAATTAGAGATTACTCCTAATCCCGTCAGTTGATCTTCCCAGTTAATTAAAGTTTTGTTGGAATTTCTCATAAAAAATGAAGAAAAAAAGCCAATGAAACCATTAAATCAACTGTCAAACTCAATTTCCACAGTTACAAAGGAAATAATCTTTTCTTTTTTCTTTTTCTCCTTTCTTTCTCTCTTCACGAACTTATATACAGTGTATGAGAGATCCAGTGAGTGGTGGCGTCGGCCAAGCCGAATGCGGGTAGATAAGAGGATCCGGAATACCGGTGTGCCACAGTGATTCCAACGTTATCGGAAAGCAAAAAAGAATGAAAATAGTAGAGGGCTCGTTTCTGCTTCTATGTGTTATATCCCGTGAGGTTGAAAGTGAGGACTCGTATTTCTCGCGACAGTGAACGCGCCCCTGTGACACTGAGGAAGAGAGAGGAGAAGGAGAGAGAAAGTCTTAGATACTTCCAACGGAAAAGAAGAATTGTCGTTTTCTCTCAATTTTTCCTTTTTTCTTTCTTCTTTGGCTCTCATTTTATTTCCACTTTTTTCACTATCCTAAAGCCAAGTCGGGTCAGTCCTTTGAAATCGAGATGCGCCTCCACCTCCACACTTTCTCGTATTATATTCTGCTCGCGACAAATGCCGACCGCACACACACATAGACAACTTTCAGCTCAATTCATCCATCAGTAAATTCTATGAAGTTGAGAATAGACACGAAAACGTGGAGGGGAAAAACTTTGATTTGTGGTTATTGATTTTGGTTTTGGAGGATTTGAAATTTCAGGAAATTTCAGGAAACTGGCATTAAATTTTTTTTTTTTATAACGAACACTCAGTGCTCCTTCAAAGACGCGGGAGAACTTTTTTTTTTGTACGAGTTTCAATTCTAAAATTTCATAATATTCACAGAATAATCTTAAAATTTTTTACTTCAGTTCCCTCGAAACAATTGTCGAAATGAATCGTCAGCCAATTAAAAGCAGAATAAAAATTCTCAAAATGAAAACAATTTTACCTCTCTCCCCCAACATCACCGCTCGTCACTCCCGAATCTTCCTATTTCCATTATATTTTTACCTCTCCGAACTATGCACATACAAAGTTATCCATTTTTCTCTATGAAAAATAGGACATGCGCAATTTTTTTTTCCTTCTCCTTTCTTTTTTATTTTAGCGGGTAGGATAATACGTGCAGGAGTCCTATGCGACCTACATCAACCAGAGGATACATTATTACTATCATCGGAAAGCAAAGCTCCGATGGTGCACGACGCGACGGCCCGGAGGGTGTTTCAGGGTCGGTTACCATAGTTACCAAAGAGGCGAGGGAGTAAAAGAGAGAGATATACAACAGTGCCAGGGCGCTGCCTGAAATCTACCCTCTCGGCTCTTTTCCACACGCCAGAACGTTCTGCTTCTCGGGGGCTTTTCCCTGTTTTCTCTCTCTTCGTTTTTGTTCTCTCTATTCGACTTCTCCCCGTCTCGCGTGGCCTCTCTCTCTCTCTTTCTCTCCTCTGTACATATTTTTTCTGGCCATTCTTCATTCTCACAGGCCAGCCATCCCATGGCGTTTTGTTGGCCTCTTTAACTTTTCTACTAGTCGAGTAGAATAAGCAACCTACCTTCACTCAAACCTTTTGTCATGCCATGTGAAACTATAGCAGCGCTGAGAGAAAAATATGATTTCAGGTATTATAAAATTATAGTTGACGGAGACCTCAACAATTCTGCTTCATTAATATAAGCTTCAGGATGAAAAGTTGACATAACGGTAGAGATTTTGTATAAGGCCGCACCATGGACTGTGTGGAAGTATTTTTGTTGTAAACGTTTTAAACAGAACTTTTTGTTGTCCACAAAATACTCTGCAAAAAGTGCTCTTGAAATTTTCCTCTAAACTCAGCGGTCCCATAGATACTCGAAATATAATCTGAAACTCTCTACATTGTGGAATGAAAAATTTTCTTAGTGCATCACGGTTTCAATTGCCGGCTTTTTCCTCTTTCACCTTCAGAAAAGTATCGCGATCATTAATTCGCCTGTCTCCTCTGCTTTAATTGGCTTTGATTTAAAAAATCGTCAGACTTTTTTTCTATTTAGAGTTATAATTGACAGAGAAGAATAGAATGAATTAATAGAAAAATTGAATCATTACGGTGATTTGAAAAAATAATGGAGATTTTTTAAAATTAATTTTCCTCTGCTTTTATTCATTCGGCAATTTTCATGAAATTGTGTTGGCATTTCCAGTGAATGCGCGTTATCACTGGAGCGAAAAACAATGAAAATAATAAATAACACGCGTTGTTTATATTCGTCACTGATCATCCAACAAACATGTTTTTTTATTGTTCCATTTTTTTTAATAATCCATTGGGAATTGTACAAATATTATAATAAATGATTTAAAAATAGATTATCGCTATTTAAAAGAAGTTTGGATCGTTAATTCACTCGGTGATTCCAGTTTAATTGGAATTATCAGTGAAATTATGAAATTTACGTAGATAATAATTTCGTAAAAACAAATTGTCAACTGCATATCCTGACAAATTCATGAATTTATGATATCCTTTTAATTTTATAAAATTAATACGTTAATATATTTACACGACTTTAAACTCTACAAACTGTGATATTTCCGTAATTACTTGACCGTTATAATTGTTGAACGTTTTTCAAAAATAATTAATTCAATTTTGCGTGATTTGTATTTAAAATAAAATGAAGAATGAAAATGAGAATAGTTATTAATGTAAAATGAATATTTAATGGAATGAATTTAATATCCGAAGGCAGAAAACGCAATAACTTTCTATGAAATCGAGGAGAAATTAGCTTTGATTTGAAATAACATAACTTCAATTTTTTCCAACCACAAATATAATCCGAACGTCAATACTTAAACTCACATACGTTGTGTTCAACATTTCCACATCAAATACCAGGACACACGCCCTTAAAATGCTCAATACACTTGACCTCCGACATGTTTAACCTGCGTAACGCTATCACGTTTTGCTAACAACTGAAATTCATCAACCGAGAATAATTAATAATTACCGTTTAATGGAGAATTTATACATATATTTTTTCCTTTATACCATTCTGAGGGTCTATTATACACTGTGTCATGATACGTTACACGTTTCATGGTACATTTACAGTGGGCTCATCGCAGTTAACGCACGTTGGGCACAACTCAGACGAGGATAGTCGCGTTTAAAAATAAAACGCACACTTGACACTCAGTACTCTGATATCACAGTATTGGTAACCGTATCCCTTCTCTCTCTCTCTCTCTTTTTCGCGCAGTTGCATAGCTGAACGTGTAGAATGTCACTTCAATTCGTACAGCTGGAAAAATGAATTGAATTACGAGAATGGATTCTGTTTCCCTATCCATTCCCGTGACGATTCTCGTTTCGGACCAACGACCAAAATGGGATTCCACGATCGTTTCGTGTCGCGCTGCACTTCTCCATTTTCTTCACTCTCTTCCGCGTTTTTGTTATTTTTTTAACGATTCGATATTGTGTTCCGTTGCAAAGAATAAACGAGAAGTTTTGTAAAATTATCATTTCGATGTAAAAGTAAATTCCGGGAATGCACTGTACCTGTTTTGTTGGGTTGCTGTATGCAATTTCGTGGATAATCGACTTTTTTGACTGATGGAGGGGAAGGGAGGCTGTAGGATAGGGGAAGTGAAAATGTTAAGTTTTTCATGTAGGTTTTTTAGTGGATTCGAATATTCTATGTCATTATACATATTTAATGTTTCGCCTGACGTTTCGGTTCCAATCTGAGATCCGCATCGGAGGTACAATTAATCACTGGAATGTCATGTTAATTTTTTTTATAAAAAGTTCAGAAGATTGTCTGATAATTATGTCATATCAAGATATTTAATAAATCACGGAAGAAAAATTAATGATATATAATTTACCGTAATGAATTAAATTTGTACCGGTTGTGTGTCTGAAGGAGTAGGTTATGAATGCACATTATTCTGAAAAATGATAATGAATTCACGGGAGAATAGATATTCAAAGAAATGATCGGTGAAGCGAAAAGAAGTGAGGTTAGAGCAACTCAAATGATCGTAGTGAGAACAAATATTTGGATATGCAATGGAATATTTTATATTATTAGCGAAACTCATGACATTTTCTACTGAACTCACTAATTACGAAGAAAATTTTTTAGTTCTCACTTTATCGAAAAAATCGCAGTTTCTTCTTTGAATAACTGAGGCCTCGATCCATCCCCACTTTCTAGAAAGAGACCCGCATATTTTCTAACGCTAATGCGCGCAAAATTCCTCCACAAAATACAATTTCTATTACCTCCATAAATTAAACTCACAATGCGTAAATGGTTAACCCATGACCCCAGCTTGAATAACAATGGTTTTTATCGGAAAGAAAAATTTTCATCTCTGCTTTTGTATGTGTGATGGTGTAGATAACTGCCTGGGCGGAGATACTTTGAAACTCCAGTCGCGCGCGCATTAGCCCAGTTTCTCCGCTACCAAGTGTATATAACCATTTCTCTTCAACCCTTTAAGCTATTCAAGTAGGTTGAAATCGATTCACCTGACACACGACCCTTGGAAATATATTCCTCCAACTTTTTACCCTTTTTATCCACTAAAGCGATTGAGAAGAGTGTCAACATAAAATACATGATTGTTGGTTGAGTGACGGTGGCTTTTTCCCTCTAAATGAATCTTTAGGAAGCGCGTGAAAATTCACCACTCGAGACCCCAATATCTTCAGTCAACTTTTTAATAAGTACACTCTTGACTTATATACAAGAGGGAGTTTACCAGCAAGTTCGAGGGTTGAAATGAAGAAGAAAAAAGTGTATCGCAAAAAGTGTCTATAAAACTACTGGGTTGTTGAGGCAAAAGTGTAGTGGATTGGAAAGAAGTGCTTTTAGTATGTAAATGTTTCTTTCCTAAGTAAACTGATAAAAAAAATTCTTTTAACGATAGTAAAATTTATGGATTCTCAGAATTTTATTAATTTCATCAGATAGAATGGGAAATTTTAGGCGGAAAATGATAAAATAAAAACCCAGCTGGACCAATAGTTTCAGAGTTATTAAAAAAACGATTTTAAGACAGAAGAACAGATAAATTGATGAAATTTTGAATTGCCGTGTATTTCATTATCGCCAAAAATTTCGGTTTCGATTAGAAAAAATCATAATTGAAAAAAAACATTACCAAAATATTTCAATAATTTTTCATTGCACTTTCATCTCATCTAGCATTGGAATAAAAATAGAAGATATTCTTTCCAGTTCATTGAAATAAGAAAAGAATATTCCACTAGTGCAAATGAAAAATCTGCTTTTCCTTTATTTCTTCTACATTAATCAGTCTGGAAAGCCTTGATTGCTTTTTCCTTGTAATAATCAAGACAATTGTAATTTATTTACTTTGAATTAATTGAAGGAAAAAATGGAATGAGGGAAGAAAAAAAAATACGACAATTTTAATTATAAAATACAAGAATAATGGAATTTTCTTCAGCAAAGTAATAAAATACTTAATGTGTCAGGAATGACGTGTTCGTTTAATTTTAATTTCACTCCCTTTTCATTCGTCTGAAAAGTTTTCCAGTACCATTTCCCCGCAGGTATTTTTGCCATTTGGTAATGCGGGGAGTGAGTGGGCTGCGGGGTGAGTAGAATAAAGGAAAGGAAAAAAAAAAGGTATTCCTGGACTATTTAAAATACTCGTCTGTCGTTCGAGCCATTCGTTTTCCATACTCTTTTCCTCGTCTCTCGCTTTTCCTTCGTACTCATTTGAATTTCCGTCAGTGGTTTTGCGTCTGACATTTCGCCAAAAGTGAAGAAAAAAAGGCAGAGATGAGGAAGAAGTAAGAGAGAATGACACAAAAAAAGGGTGGAATCTCAAAGCATATGATTTCAGGAGTCTTCTTTTACTAGAATGAAAAAAAGCCATTCGTTCATAAAGCCACCATCCAACTTCTCTACCCATCAGTTTCATCCAATTTTGTATGAAATTCAACGCAAGGTTATTGGCTGAAGGCTAATAAAAAAAGAATCATTTTCCATATTTCTCATCTCATCCGTCTCTACCAAATCACTAGAGATTCATGGGATGCAGATTATATATACGTATATATACTGAAGGAAGGAAGGATAAAAAAAGATAAGTTGTCAAATGATGTAGATTCGCGGAGAAAACATGGCTTGCGTACGCAGATTTTGGTGAAGGGGATTTATTCAATTTTTTCATGATCTCGAGGATGAAAAAGAGATGAAGTTTCATTTGAAATATTTCAAGCATTGAATAGATTCTGGGGATAAATTATACGGATAGATATTCATGCTTAGAATGTATATACGTAGAGATGAAGGCGATTCTACAGGGGATGTACATTAATAATAAAACTCCTTACCTTATTAGGATATCCATTGTATCTCAGCAATTTTTTGCAGCACTTGCCGCGATTTTCATAATAAAACATTTGCACCATTTCTGTATGATCAGTTGCACCACTAACTGTGTATGGGCCACCGTTATTAATCGGGTGTTGGCGCGGTGATTCACGCCGACGCCCGAGAGGCACACAGGGGCACCACCCGGAGACCATCACACACGGGACCTTTCACCCGTATTCTAACAACACTTCCGGTAAAATAACCGGAATTAAACGCCTCACTCCACACCGTGAACTCTTTAATTCGCCGTGAATTCTTTAAATCACTCGCCCACCTCTCACGACAACTACTTCATGGCATCTTTTTATCCTCTCTTTTCACTGCGTGTGCAGAAGAATTCGATATCGAATGGATGAGACTCCCTCTCTCTCTTACTTCTTCTTTTTCCAAACTCCAAAACGGATTCCAAACTCGATTCGAATATTTATGGGAAATGTCGTTTATTCACTTCCTTCTTATTTTCATTCTTTCGTTTCTATCTTAAACTCTGTTTTATTTATCAGTTCTTTCTTTCGCCCTTTTCTTTTATTTATATCGGTAGAATTCACTTTGGCATTAAATTTTTCAGTGGAGTTCGTCTTTTTTTACATTCTATTATTTCTGTCCTCGTTGATAAAGTCGTACACTTGTTATTCAAATGTAAAATTGAGTTCTAAAACTACGGAAGTTTGGCGGAATTATTCTGGCAGTCTGAAACAATTCAGAAGTATTCGATAATGTTAATTCACTATGTGCAATTCTAAATTCCTTATTGCATTACATTTCAGCAATCAAAATATCCAGGAAGCGAAGATGACGTGATTTTAGGTTTGGGGACTAATCGTCACTCTTTTTCCTCTACGAAAAAGTTTACATAAAAATTTCTCCCTTCTCAGAAATATTCTGAGATATTCATAAAATTCCAAACAGCATCAAATTGATTGATTTCTATCGATTTAAATAAGCGACAAAATAAATTCAGCATTACGTTATTCCAATTTTCATTCAAAAAATTTATTCATGCCATGAAAAGGAGAAGAGGAGCGTTCATGAATATGAAAGAAATCAATGTTCAAAATAGCCCCAAGTACATTATATTGATTGCATTAAATTTTCCATTAAACGGAATTGATAAAAAAAAATTCATTCAATTGAGAATATAAGGAAATTTTTCAATAGGCAAGTGAAATAAAGAGTATTATTTAAATCACGTAAAATTTATACAATTTCCCTTTCCCATCTCAATCCAGAATCTTTAATCCCAATACATTACAAATTCCCTCACAATTCTTTATTCTTATTTCCTTCAGCCACTAAGAATTTTCTCACAATACATAATCACTGGAAATTCATGAAGTTATTTTCCATTGAATTTTCCACGATCGTATGTGTTCATAGAAAATGTACTCTTAGTAATCCATTTCCTCTTCTCTCCTATTGAGAAATTTCCATTTTTCATTACTATATCTATGGCGTACTGTGGACAATATACCGGAATAATAATATAGTGAAATTTGCATGAAAAGGTTAAAAGCGATTTGTGTGTTGTGGAAAATACGAATAGGGGAATTGAGGAAATATTAAGAGGAAAATAGTATTTTCAATGTGGAAATAACATATTCCGACGTCGAAATATTTTTACAATTTTTTGAGACTCATGAATAATTCGAGAGGAAATTGAAAAACAACAGAAATGAAGTAAAAGATCGTTTCCAAAATTTCGTGCAGATCATTTGAAGAGAATGGGAATGGATCACATTCATGGAGTCCATCCTTCACTCATTTAACCAGAGAAGCTTTCATTCAAATTGAAAATGGACATTTATCACGGAGAAAACAGTTTTTGTTTAATTCAATCAGCTCGAAATCCATTCTTCAAAAATGCGCAAAATAAAGAGCAGAGGGAAAATAATGAAAATCATGAAAGAAAGATTTGAAGCCAAAGGAAAGAATGAGAATGCAGGTAGAAGAAATGGAAAAGATAGAACAAGTTGAAGAAAATAAGGAACTCCACCTTTTTCTCGTTTTTTTAGGTTTAAAGTCTTGTCTTTCGTCGTTGGAGGAGAAATAGGTGAGAGAGAAGAAGGCTTTTCTCAAGCTTCGAAATTCATTCGGGGTAATCCTCTCCCTCTCGTTCTCTCTTTCTTCCTTTATTTCTCAACGACTGGCTCGTTTTTCCACACTGGGAATACTATGTACAGCCAAAGTAAGCTCAAGGAAGAGAAAGCGGGGTGATAAAACCCGTAAAACCGTAGCCCTGGCTCCTGGCTTTTCTGCCACCTCGAAAAAATAGGTCATTGTGTATTTATATTTTTATTATCTTCCTTTAATGCTCTATTTGGATTTTTAATGTTTTCTGGGACAAATGATTTTATTTCCTTTAATTACTTCAGTGAGGAGACGAGTTTTCTGAAATTACCTCGGTACCTGAGGGTGATAGAGGAATTTTCGTGGATGTTATTATCGTTGAGAAAAAAGAGCTACAAAAAAAGTAATTATAAAAATTACCGTAGCTCACTCAGATCCCGGGATATTTCAATATTAAAGTAGTAGAAGGAGTCGTTGATGTCGCTTTTCGAACAGTTTTTAGGGAATATCTCGAGAAATAATGAAGATAACAAAATTTTTGTGGGAACTTCTTTCATAAAAGAAGATTTTTCATTATTATTATTATTATCATAGAGGAAGAGAAGAGCTACAAAAAAGTGGATATGGAAATCACTCTATCTCTTAGATTTTGAAATATTTTGAGAAAAACTCTTACAGCCAAACTAACTTTTTTTTAAATTATTCAATTATATCTGGAAATCTATACAAAATAGGGAAATTTTTGTGGAGACCTTTTTTTGAGCTCTCTGTTTCTTCTACAAAAAAAAGGACTGAATAATAATTTCGCTATCTTGCTAAGATTCAGGGATATGTCAATAAAACTAATTGAACAATTAAATAAAATCTTGTAATCACTTTAATGCCCAATCTAATTGTCCGTATAGTTATCAAGATATTTCAATTCGAAGATAGTCATAATTATTGACCTCTCTGTTTATCTCATAAATGCGAGAAGGAAGTAGCAATATAAATAAAATTTAGGAAACAGAAAATTTTTATTCATAGACTGAAGACCCCACTATTAAATACTATAATTACTTTTTCAGATGAGTAGAAGAGTGTTCTCTCGAGTTATCAGCAATCAATTGAAAACTACTATTCAAATAGTAAATTTTCTTCTATTTTACCAACCGTACTCTGGGATACTATCTTAATTAATGGAAAAATCATTGATTACACATATGAAGATTTTTTATGAAGAATATTTTTTCATAAAAATCATTCAATCATCGACTCCTTTGAACGAATATCAATTATGGAATGGAATGACGCAATTTTTCCAACGAATTTTCAGCAATGAAAACCACAAGAAAATTAAAAAGTGAAGAGAACAACCTTGTATCATAATTTTTTTTCTTAATAATCATACTTTTTTCATTCTTTTCATTGAAAGAATTATTTAATCGTAAAGAAAATTTCGCTCCACTTTGGAGTGGTTTAATATCAACTATTGCCTGGCAAGTATTTTTTTTATGCCTCTCGTTGTTGGATATTTATTGAACGCAGAGGAAGAACATAAAGAGAACGTAAAACACGTTGTATGGATATAGAATACTACAGTTTTATTATTTTCGCGAGTACAACAGCAAAAAAAATTATATTTTCTATTTTTTTCGCAAATCTATTGAAGTTCCTTTCTGCGGCGGAGAGAAACAGTGAAAAAGGAAGAGTGATGCAAGACTTAATGTGTGAAGAGGGAAGTATTGCAGTAGCGTTGATGAAGGACAATATGGAAACGTAAAGAATTTACTGAGAGCGGGTTTTTTACTTATTTTTCCTTTTAGCCATAATATTCTACATAAGAAAATATACATTTTATGTAACGTATTTCGTAAAATCATAATCCTCCTGCTAGATACATGTAAAACGCTAAGCTGTGATAATTACCATTGTGGAAAACTTTTTAAATACTGCAAAAAAATGCAAATATACATAATTACATCACTACGAATTGTATATCATTTTTCGCCTCGAATTTACCACTGTTTCGAATGGAATTATCAAAATTTCGCAAATCCGTCAAATTATGATTTTATCTCACGAGAAAATATTTAGTGAGAAAAAAATAAATTTCATTTTTTTTGCATTCAAGTATTTGAAATTTCCCGACGAAAAACCTTGAGGAAACCAGCGAATAATTCACGAACAGTTAATCCCATACATTTTGTTACCACCGTGGAAATAAATACTGGGTAAAATGTGGTCTGTCGAGGAGAAAAAAATAAAAGTAGTTTGAAGTTAAATATATACTGGTTTTTCTTTCTTTCATTTTTTCTCACTGGAGCTTCACTCATTAGCCACGCTCGGGCTTTAATTATCAGAAGGCTATTTGGCCGATTAAACGATGAGTATCGTAAAAATAAGATTAACTCTTAAGTTCAAATTTATCGTGTCTTTGTTATTTTTAATTACAAAGGAATTAATTACGTAGTGAATAAATTTTCCGTCGCCTTTTGGAGAACATCTCAGAAATTACGCGAGATACGAAAATCATTATTCGTATCTTTTTGTAGAGCGAATCGAGACTTACAAAAGAAGTCTACAAAAATCTTGCTTTCTCCCTAAGATTCTGAGACATTTTAAAAAAATCGAATTGACCTAAATACGTACATTATAATGAATTATATTAAATTCTCTATCATAATGTGTGTCATTTATCTTATTGCCTTTTTTAATTTATTTGTTTACATTTTATTCGTAATTCTCATGAAAAGAAAATGGAAAAAAATCGCCTCTTTTCGAAAAAGTAGAGTTACAAAAAAAGCCTTCATAAAAATTGCGCTATCTCCACTAGTTTTCAAGATAAACGAGTTAAACGGAAAAAGAATTTACGACGACACTTTTCTCAATCTTTCCTTGTCATTATCCTTGAAAATTTATATTGCGATTGGTTTAAAGAGGCAAGTTATAAAATCTTGGCAAATTCTAGTAGTACGAAAAAGCGAAAGAAAAACGAGAAAAAAATTCTAGTCTACTGTACTAAACCGTATGTCACAAAAAGTGAGACTTTTATAGCCTCGTAAAAATGACGCCAGCAAGTAGGAAAAATCCAAGAGGACCTCTCTCAGCGTGTCGTACGCCACTTCACCATGTAACTGAACTTTATGTCGGTAGACACGAGCCCACGCGAAGCACAACGAATCACTCGCCTCTATTTATCTATTGTTGAGTGTTTTTTCCAATGCAAAAAACGTTCGGGAGAAAATTTGGTAGAGTTGACAAAATTTTTTTTTTTACCTCTTGCGCCGTTGAGAAATTAATGGATTCTCAGAATTTTGACAATGTCATTGGGAAGCGTGGGAAATTTGGTACGGAAAATGATGATTTAATCGTGATGTTTCACCATGTAACTGAACTTGCAATAGCTATACAAAAGCTTCTATCCATTTAGTTATTGTTAAGTGTGTTTTTTCAATGCAGGAAATGTGAGCCAAGTCAGAGAGAAAATTTTTAAAATATTTTTTTTTCTGTTTCAACGAAGCATTGAGAGCATTCGATAAATATTGGTTGAAAAAATCATCGCAGTTGCCAAAGGGAAACAGCCATTTTAGGGGAGTCGCCTTTTTTTACTCAAATGAATAGAAATTGTGCAGCCATATGAATTAAATTCAGAGGGTTGTATGTGAAATTTTTTCAATGATTGGAAATGTTTTTTTTTCAAGTAGAAAGAGAACAATTTTACATGGACCTAAAAATGAGCATTAATTCCATTTCTATAATCCAGAAGAAGAGTTCAAAGACTAAATTCACTTTTTAACAAATTAATCGAACCTATAAATCCCTATGATTCCATAAAATATCCAGATTTTTTCATTAAAATTTTTTTAAACCACAGCAATAGTCTATATACACAACAGTTTGACAAATGTACACGAGTGTTCCCAGGAGGGGGATAAATTCCAGTATCGAAATAAACGGCTGTGGTAGTCTCTGCAACAACCCACAGAGTCAGAGAGAGTGAGAAAAAGGGCAAGTAGGAAGTGTGTGCAGTGCAGTGAAAAAACTTCACAAAAAAAAAATCATTCGAAAAATCATTAGTTGCGAGTATAAAAAAAAAACGAAAAACTTGTACAATCTCGGTTAATGGAGGCTGTATGTTTTTTTTCATACTATCGCATACGAGTCTCCAATTAACTCATACCTACTCATTTCTCTGAAAACAATCAAAGTGCGGAGCGAAAAAAAATTCAATCAACGATAAAAATTTCATTTGAAACTTGATAGTTAAAAATGTTTAATGAATTCCGCCTGCTTTTTCGTTCATTTTTTTTCGGGAATCCCATGCGTTTTTTTATGGTGAATAGACGGTTTTTCGGGTTGTTAACGAGTGACTCTATTCAATCAGTGTTTACGCGGGAATGATTAAATATAGAGGGTAAAAGTTTTAACGAAAACTTTATTTTTTCGTTTCTAACAAATTAAGATTATTTGCAGAGATCATTTCATTTGGAATTTCTTCATTTCTAGGCAAGGAACATTTCTGTTGATTTTTCTTCTGTGTTCAATAATTTTTCAATAAAATATAGTTTTTTCGGAATTGTTCACAGTTCAATTTCAGAAATATCGGGGACACATAAAACAAAAACTCCATACTGAATTGATCAAAGAGTGAAAATAATAATTCTATTATTGAGATCCGAAGAAAATTAAAAAGGGAATTAATACGAATCATCTCTCACTAAGAGTGAATTTTTATTCTCAGCATAAAGGAAGAAACTTAAACAAAAAAAAAGGAAATCTCCAATATTCCCTGACGAAGCGGAATGAAATTGCCCCCTCCCTCTCGTTTCACGTCTCATGCAAATTTTTCTTTTCCATCTCCCGTTATACGCGAGAATTCGTTGAGTTTGCAAAAAGAAATAAAAATAAAAGGAAGTGAAAAAATCTCGTAAAACTTATTCCAATGCGAAGAAAAAACTCATCAATTTTATCTATCTCCACAAAAAGAGAAAGAAAAAAGTCTCTTGATATCAAAAGTTAAATGTAAAACGCCAAAATACTCTTCAATTTCTCGCGCATTTATATCCCCGACTTTTGAAAAAGCCCGCGCACTTTTCCCACGCTCTGACAATTCAAACTTTCATAAAGCACTTTTAAACTTTCGCGGGAAGGAAAAAAGGAGATTATGGTGCTACACAGCACCGTAAAAACAAAGAAAAAAGAACATGAAAATGATTGACACAAAAGGAGAATCGAATGGTGGAGGGATGAACACAATGCAAAAACATAGGTTTGAAGCAAGAGTAAGAAACTCTCGAGAGAAATCATATGCACCTGCGACAGTGGTACGACAGTTTGATATACGAGCGCTCGACGAGGGACGGAATGAAGAGAAACTAAAAAAAAACATGCATAATCCCTCTTCGTTTCCCGTGTCACGAAAATCCCCGCGCAAAAAAATTCTCCAAAATTTTCATTCATCCCTCTGCACTTCTCCCGCTGATAACACTTTGTGCGTGCAATTTTCATCAACAATTTGATTGTTTAATTCAGCAAGTAAAGAAAAACAGAATAGATGGATTTTTAATTGCAATCATTTTCACGAAATATCTCTGAATCTAAGCGATGAGGAATTTTTCATGGGACCATCTTGTAGAGCAAATTCCGCTCTACAAAATAGGTTCCTACAAAAGCTTTTCTATCTCGCTTCGATTCCGCGATATTCCGGAAAAACGAAAAACCAAAATTGAATCGGACTTTACGCATAAGCCACCCGAGATACGAGGAAAAGTT